>FIZR01031917.1:0-11836 GCA_900060175.1 Ferrisia virgata | reverse complement strand
CACCACGATGTACAGGTGCAGGTAAACCTGTACCTCACCTGTACGAATGGTTGGGAAGATAAGAGGGGGGGTGCTATTGTGCTATTGTGTTGTACCTTGTACCTGAACATTTTTCAAACTCTTTGTTAATATTTGTATTTTCTTGTCGAAGGATGATCATGCTGTTCGAAAAAAGCGATTTCAACTATTATGCACTAAAAAACTGAAATGTTTCTATTTCTTTCTATGTTTTAATTTCGTTTTTCGTATTTCCTCTACTTATTCGATTTCAATTCTTCATTCTACCATGCGCGTAATGTAATTAATTACTTACACGTTACACTTGAGTTTCAACAGTGCAACAATTAGTGCAACAGTAGTGTGTCGTGTGTAAGTTAGTACTTAGTGTAGTGTACTTGGTAATCAACTAGGCATACGCCGAAAGACCCTTGAAGTTTCGAACCAATAATGAATCATTGGTGAACAACGCGAGTTGGATGAATGTGAGAATAACAACACCCATAATTTCAGCTCAACCGTTAAACCTAAAACCTTCCCGCTAAAAAATATAAAATACTAAATTACGTATGATGAATTTTAGAAAGAAAAATTTGGAAATTTCTTTCTAATTTTTGTTGAAAAACATCATTTTTTGGTATTAATACGATATCGATAGTATCGATATCTCGCTGGATCAATATCAAAAGTATCGATATCGATTTTTGGTCGATATTCCCATAAATCATCACATGCAATGTTATCATTCGGCTAATATTGCCTCAGAAATGTAGATGGTAAACGACCATTACCGAAGTAAGCCGATGTATGCCGAGTCATTGCACTTTGTAGTTTGTACAGCGGATAACGTCTATCAAGGATTGTTAGTCCTTTGAGTATAATTCAAACGAACATCCGCGGAAATCATCGAGAACACCCGGTACCGTTTTGTCGCTTGAATGGCTAGGAATGATTGTGATTAGCACATGGCAGCTCTGTGTACACTTATCAGTTTTTTTCCTCTTCCCCCGTTTGTAAAAAGTCCTTCTCAAATTTTTTCTGTAATTTTTTATAATAAGTAAAACAGCAATGTAGAAAAACTGGTGAAAAAGTAGCTCGTTTTATATTTTCCCAGAATTGCCTGCGTTATCAATTGTATGAATTGTATATAAGTTTTTAATTTACTTTAGTCGTATCGTTGAAAAAAATCAAAAAAGATGACAGCTGAAATAGAATATATTCGAAGAGTTGGCGCTGCGTTGAGAAACCCACAGCATCCTTTGAAAAAAAGATTTAGGGCGTTGTTCACGTTAAAGAATTTGAAAAACAATGAGTCTGTGAGCATCATTAGTCAGTGTTTTGATGACAAGTCGGCTCTCTTGAAACATGAACTAGCGTACTGTCTTGGACAAATAAACCTTCCATCAGCAATATCAGTTTTGATTCAAGTATTGGAAGATGGAACGCAGCCGCCAATCGTTCGTCACGAAGCTGGTATGTGAGTACGATATACCACTGTTACATGTATATAATGAACTTTTCTTGGTACCCGCATTTCTGAGGCCTCGCTTTTTTGTTACTTTTCAATCCAATGATTGCAGCTGAAGCATTGGGAGCGATTGGCGATAAACGAGCGATCGACGTGTTACAAAAGTACACAATTAGTGATATTGCAGAAATTGCGGAAACATGTCAGATAGCGTTAAGTCGGCTGAAGTTCTTAGATAGCGGTGAAAAAGTCATTAACAATGTGTATGGTACCATCGATCCTGCACCGCCAAGCACTTCAGTACATTTGCAAACTTTGGCAGAAGCGTACTTGGATGAGAATCTGAATATGTTTGAAAGATATCGTGCTATGTTTGCTTTGCGAAATTTGAATACGGATTCAAGTGTAGAAATCATTACAAAAGGTAATAATTGCGACGAAATGAGAAGCGCGTATTCTTGATTCTATATGTATGAAATTTTGTTTTTTTTGTTGCTAGGTTTTTGTGCTGAAAGCGTGTTGTTTCGTCACGAAGTTGCTTTCGTATTAGGACAACTACAGAACCCTAGAAGTATTGCCGCTCTAATCAAAGTGGTGGAAGATGAACAAGAGAATAATATGGTTCGGCATGAAGCTATTGAAGCTCTCGGTTCTATTGGAACACCAGATTGCATAGAAATAATTTCCAAATACTTTTATGATCACGACGACTTGGTTCGTGAAAGCTGTGTAGTTGCTTTGGACATCCAAGACTATAACAATTCTGCTGTTCAATTCCAGCCATTCGATCGAAGCTACTGAGTTGAGTTCTTTTCAGGTTTCAATTATGCATTTACCTAAATCAAAACATCAATTTTTCATCAACCTAATAATGTCCTGTTATCGATCCACTAGCTAGAGGAACAATTAGCAGAAATAGCAGAAAATGAGCTTTCTCTGAGAATGTAAAGCTTCCAGGCGTAAAGCTCAATTACTTTAAATGTACCTTATTCAATGAATAAATTCCAACAAAATTTGTTATCATTTGACTGATCGATCGGGTTTATTTCAGCTAGTACGAACTTATTCAACCCATCACGTGATAAAAAAGTTTTCTCCTAAACACGACAACGGTGAAAAGAACTGAAGCTAACGTAACTACATGTTGCAACATAAAATATGAAAATTATCGAATTTGTTGAAATTTTTTTAATTGTAATATTCGTAACAATTTCTCCTCCGTCGTGCCACGGTTTTGAGTTGATATCAACAGAAGTATTACCGAAATGAACTAAAATTCGCGATAACTTTCAATTCGTGATGAACGAAAACCAAAAAGGATAAGGAAGCAATGATGAAAAAGTTTTATAGTAAATCAAGCAAATATTTGTACAAATTTTTTGTAGCACTTATTTGCGCAGATGCCAACACCAATTACATCACCGATTAAACTTGATTATACATACAATAATATCGTTAAAAATTAACTATAATCCGGATTGCGTAACTACTAAATCGTCAGGTAAAATGCATTCATGTAAGAGAACAAATTGGAAAAAACCGAAATAGTAGTAACTGGATGAGTCTTTTCATAGGCCAGTGATAATACGTTAATTCATTCTTCAGTTGGTTGTAAATTTACTCTCGCCAAGTAATGATTAAAAGGCGAAGCCAGGTAAGCGTATTTACCAACGAACTGAATTTCACAAATTCCTGAAATACGACCGTCAGTCGAATGCAAACTATCAATTATGTTCCCACTCTTATCAAACTTCACAATTGTAACCCGTTTTATCTGTGGAATCACGTTCAATAATGTTTCGCAATGACCAATCTGAAAAACAATAATCGATAGGAAATTTTCTGTTAATCATCGAGGAAACTAATAGTATAACTATAGTAAATTTCATAATTATTGTTTCAATCAAGGCTTGAGAGCGGAACGCAAAGAACAGAATGAAACGATTTTAACCCTGCGTAGACAACAGATGCCAAAAACGGCATCTAATACATTTAGTATTGAGATGCCGTTTTTGGCATCAGGTTGTTTTTTTTAAGTTGTCTATGCAAGGTTAAAAAGAGAGAAACTGATGGGAACGAAACAAAAATTTAAAAAGATAGGGAACGAATGGGAACAAATCAAATGTGAAAAACTCAAAAAAAGTTCGGCAAATTCAACTTGGATTCTCGAGTCAAAGATATAATTTCGTACGAAGTTGAATTTATTGCTTTGAGTGACTATAAGCGGCAGACTGAGGTTTAATTAACCACTGTATCATTGAAAATTTGAATCATCTGCAAAGAAGCTTTTTTGAAATTTGGAAGCGAAATTGAACGAAATAATTATTTCAGTCTCAAGCCTTGGTTTCAATAAGCGCTCTCATGAGAACTTCACTCAACTCCTTACATAATCTGACGTCATTTCAAAACAGTGAAGGCGTACTGCGAGTACCCGAAACGATTGTTTCATTTATTTCGATCTCTCGACTACAGGTACTCAACGATCTCTAATATACGTAATTTGAAGAGTGAGGCAACGACAGGCGTTTTGAAGAACACAAATAAAATTGATCTTGTCATTTTCAAATCTTGAGCGTTGATTATTGAAAAACAATACGTGTGATGAATGAGTTCATAATGGGCTATTCGTTTAAATAAATAATTATCATCGTTTACATACTGAATGAATAGTTTTTTGCAGGAGATTGTGCGGCCAGTACTGATTCAACAGTTCAAAAGTAGTTTGTATTACAGCCAAAAGTCGCGCAACCAATTTTCTAATTGAAGGATATTCTCCAATATTTTTCATGAACCAAGGTGTTAGTTCATCATCTCTAGGCATAACGAGACCAACATAAAAATTCCCATTTTCATCGCGTTTCAAATTATCTGGTGAACCTGGCAGACCATCCGCGAAAATGTCAAAACTTCCTGTTTTTGGTCCTTTTAAATAATACCTGTGTGTAATATCGTATACATCACATATGTACTTACATTACAGGCAGAACACAAGAGTTTAAATTTTAAAATAACTATAAAGATCTACCGCAGTATTCGAAATTTCAAGGTTTCTGCAATCAACAAGAAAGATTCGTCATCGGCTAGTGCAACTCCGTTGGCAAAAGATATACCATTTATTAATGCTACATTTGTTCCATCTGCGGGATTATACCGGATTAGGCTGCATTAAATCAAAATGAAAAAAATACTATCAATACAACATGAAAGGGCAGCAGATAATGAGTACAGTAGGAAAAAAATGCTCATTCTACCATTAGAAAATTTTTGAACGATTTCATGACCAAAAAATGAACCTCATCAAGAAAAAATTTTGATCAAAATTTTAAACCTCCGCTGTGCTCATTCCTGCAAATACAGACGAAACGTTCTTTCAGCTAATTTTTTTTTCTCATCATGTACGCAAATGTATAATACAGGTGAACGGCAATTGAACTCTTTCAAATACAATATGTTAAATTATTTACATTAAACAATTTTGTACTTCTTTATTCAATCCCTGGTAAGTCCCGTGGAGCTTTTGAGGTAATATTAGTCACGTCATGGTGATAACCTCCGGATGATTGTAATGATGCTAATATTTCTGGTCAATTTTGGGAGTACACGGAGGTTATCACCGTGACGCAACTAATGTATGAAAATCCGGAGGTTTTCACCATGATACGAGTAGCTTTCAAAAGTTTTAAATGCTATTTCTTGCACGCCACTTTACTGGTAACTTAGTAAGTTGAGATTTTATTTGTAAATGTAACCACTTTTCTTTTTTTAAGGTTTTCTCTGTTAGTTCAATTAACAACACAAATAGATTTTGCGTTTAATATCTTCTACACTCAAAGTACGCAGAAAGTTATTCTTGATAGCAAAAAATAATAATAATAATTAAAAAACTCGGAAAAAAGAGACTCAACAGACTCAAACTCGTCAAAAAAAACTCCAAGTCTTTCTGGTGAGTGACTCCCCACATGATGACTCGGGAGTCGCAATTTCCAAGGACTTGAGAGTCAAGACTCGAGTTGCAATTTTTAAAGACTCTAATTAACTCTGAACTGAAGTTATAGAAATACAAGAATTTATCAGTTTTTTTTATTATTATTATTATTATTATCGCTAGAATTGTTCTAAAAAGCTCCCATGGGCAGATTCAACCTTGCTCTGCCATACATTTTTTGCGAAAACTTTGAAAATTCGAAAGGATACTTTACACATCTTACCGTCCACTACCATCAGCAAGAAAAGAAAACACCAGATTTTTCAAATCGAAGTTGACATCGGAATCTGTCCAATAAACCGAGCCATCTGCAGCGACTACCACAGAATTGAATATTTTTGCTGTTTTTCTATCAATAACAGTATCCGGATGTACTAACTGAGATACAGCTCCTGCGCTCAGTGGAACAAAGAGAGCAAAAACTCATTAGTTATACGTTAAATTGAGCATATATGTATAATGGAAGTGCAAAAAATAGAGTAGAAAATCTCAAAATGTGATTGAAAGTAAAGCAATGCGGAAAAACTTTATATCGTTATATTTTATAATTTTTTACAAATTAAAAGTCACGTATCACGGAATTATGATATATTCATTTGCCATGCGAATTGAAAAAATTATGTCAACTACCCAAAAATATTTTTAATTTTTTAAAATCAAAAGTAACATTTTCCCCAAATTTTTAACTTCAAAGCCAAGACCTCATTGTCATTACTGTTAACTTATTTCTATACGTCTCACAACTAGAGGTGAGCACTGATGAGAGAAACGGCGGTGGTGGCTCAAGGCACAGTACTGGTGGCAGCTGGTGGTGCACTGCTTTCAGCCGATATAATTGGTGGTGGCTAATTAGTTGGCTAGCGGCGGCGCAGCCGGCTTTTTTCAATGCCCACGCAAACAAGATGTAAAATGTATTCGATTTTAAGATGATGCACATGCCAGAAAAAAATAGTGAAGTCAACTTCTAGAGCATTTTTTGGTAGTTATACACTACAGACTGGTTCGTGGTGAGATAATCGGTTTTATTTTTCGCAGGAGTGTAGGTTGAATGAAGCAAAGTCTTTGTGAATGCTTACAAGTAAAATTGATTTTTTGAAGGTCGTGTCAATTAAATGCTTAATTTTGACATGTTAATGTGAAGAAGAAAGACCAATTCACAAAACGAAGTGAGTTTCATATTCATGTTGTAATTATTTGGTATAGAAAAACTTATGTGAAAATGAAGGACTTTGATGTCAGAACGCTTGTATTTTATAAATGAAGTCAAAATACAGATTGACAGCTTTGTTTGCGAAAACTGGACGTTTTAGCCATCATTTTGAGTTGCTTTACAGCCAAAAATCATTAAAACCAGCTCATTTGGGAGAGATTTGCAGTATTTTTGCCTTATAAGTTTCAGAATAGAAGATCATGATCCAAAAACTTGGCAAGCACATAAAATATATCAGGTTATTATAATTTGGTATAGAAAATTTTGAATGACAACTATTGAAATGGAATATAAATAAAGACTTTAAACCTTTCTCAAATAGGCCAACGATTTATGATTCTAAATGACTTAAAATGATGTTTAGGGTCTAATTTTCATAAATGAAGTTCTTAACCCTTAATTCCTGAAATACACATTTTTAGCTGCTCACCTCTTGACACTAAAATACCTCATTTTCACATAAGTTTTTCTTTAATAAATAATTACAACATGAATGTGATACTTCCTGTGCTTCGTGAATCGGCCTTTTTCTTCACATTGAAATGTCAAAATTGAACATTTAAACAACAATCTGTAAAAAAAAAACACTTCAAATGTTATCAAATTATCATGGTTCAACAGAAACAAAAACAAACATCACTGGACCTCCACTTCATTCAACCAGCACCCATACACAAATGGGTTTACTCAAAGTCGGGCTTTGTTGTAGCATTTGATGAAAAACACATTCTCAACACTTTTTTGTCAATTCATTGTTATTCGCGCACAGTGTCATATATTTGGCAACACAAACCTGTACTTGTGTTCACTTTGAATAATCCATAGTACGCATCTGCTACATACAAAGCTTTGGTTTGTGAATCCAAATGTAAACCAAGTGGTCTTCCACAAACATGCTCTTGGTGTATTCCATCTATAATCAAAACAAGTAGCGAATGTAATAGAAAAAAAAACGAGTATTTTATGTCATAATACTGTAAATTAATACAGATATACTGACTGTTTATGTAGTTTCATGCAGGGTTGACCAGAGTCTACTCTCAAAAGCAAATCTAAAAAGACTTAGATATTTGAAGTTGACTCAAATAGAAACTCCAGAGTCTTTTTTTTCAGAGACTCGCAATTTTTTTGATTCTCAGTTTAAATGAGTCTTTCAATGAGAGTGAGTCTCCATCTTAAGTTCCAGTATTTTTATGTAGCGAGTAAAAAAAAAAATACATGAATTTCTTTGTTTTTCCTTTCTGATGTGTTGCTCTTGCTCTTGAACCTTGTTGGCTTTAAGTATCATCTATATACATGTTGACAACGTTCAAATTGGATTGGCTCCCAAGTTCACGTGATCGCAATGTGTCTCATCAAATTTGAAATTTCTTTAGCTTGGAAAATTGGTTTTTAAAAATTTTACAATTCTTTTGTCAAAAATGGAACAAATTTATTTTACTTGTGAATTCAAAGAAGAAAACTTACCATCATTCTAAGTATAGTGTAATTGTTTTGATCTTTCAAAATTGGATAATGGAATACAAATTCGATACAATATTTGTTAATATGTTCAGCAATATTAAAAAGTTGAGAGCGTGTAGCCATTCTAAACCTTCTCACTCACATCATCAAGGTCGTTCTCAATCCAGACGTTATCAAAGTAAATCAAGGGATCATCATCATCAAAGTAATGTTGATTACAAAGCTCTTGGTATAGATAAGTTATGTATACAGTGTGGCCGAGATAATTATTTATTGCCGGATGGTAAAATACCTCACTATAAGGCAAAATGTGAATCATGCGAAGGTACTAGACATGTAGCCAAGGTTTGCATCAAGATATTCAACACGTATCAGATTTTTACAAAATCACAGATGAAGTCAAAACTGTCGATCTCTTCGAACAAAAGTCTATTGATCAAGATACAGAGAAATATTTTGCTGACGTCGAACTCAATGGTGTGAAATATAAATTTGAAGTCGAGCCCAGCTGTGGTTATGCTTTAATTCCAAAAGAATAATTCGATAAAATTCAGCCAGCGCCAGTTTTAAAAAAATCATTACAATTTCGCACCTATGAGCGTGGGATTGTCCAGCCAATCGGAGGAGCAGCAATAGCTGTAAAATTTCGAGACCATTATTTACCAGAAGAGAACATTTTTGTCGTTTCAAATGAATTTATTCTGTTGTTGGGTCGAGCGTGGATCCATCATCTAAAAATCAGCTTTGCAGAAATCGATCGTCCAGTTCAACTCGGCATTCCCAATGTAAATGTGGTAAATAAAACAATGGCCATGGACCAATTAAAGGAAAAATTTCCACGAATTTTCGAACAACGTGTTGGCAAAATACCAAATATGAAATGTAAATTACAATTACGAAAGAATGCCAGGCCGCGTTTTTTCCGCTCCCGTGATATACCATATGCCACGCGCCCAGATGTCAAAAAAGAAATTGAAGAACAAGTTCGTGATGGTATATTAACTTCGGTTGACAAAAGTGAATGAGGATCACCGCTTGTTCTCATACATAACGAAAATAAGAAGATACGATCATACAGCGATTACAAGGTATGTGTAAATAAGCAATTGAAATCTGATCGGTACCCTATTCCCAGAGTTAAAGGAGCTAGTCGATATTGTAAGATTGATCTTTACAAAGCATACAATCATCTAGAAGTGAATGAAGAAAGCGCTGAAATTCAAACGATATCGACTCACAAAGGGGCATATAGTTGCACCACCCGAGTTCCATAAAGCTGTGCAGTATGTTCTATGCGGATTAAAAGATATCGTAATGTATTTCAACGACATTAGTTTTTGGCGCTATCGATGAAGAATGTTCCCAGAATTTACTCGATTGCAACGATTACAAGAAAACGATCTACATGTCAACGCTGAGAAGTGTCAATTTTTCCAAAGTCGTGTATAATATCTGGGATATGTTATCTCAGGCGATAAAATTTTGAAGAATCCCAGTAAAGTATAAGCTATCGTCAATGCGCCACGTCCTAAAACTCCCGAAGAAGTTCAACAATTTTTTGGACTGATCTTTTACTACTCAAATTTTATTCCAAACGCGAGCTCAATAACATAACCACTGCGCCAATTAACGAAGAAAAACGTCAAATTTTATTGGTCAGCAGCATGCGAATCTGCGTTTTTAAAATTAGAGTTGATTATCAGCAGGGATAAAGTCCCTGTCCATTATGATCCAGATTTACCTGTCATACTCGCTTGTGATGCCAGCCCAACTGGTATTGGAGGGGTATTTTCTCATGTTATCAATAGAGAAGAGAGGCCAGTCGCGCTTGTTTCAAGGTCCTTAACGCCCGCTGAATCCAATTATAGCCACATTGATCGTGAAGCTCTGGCAATCGTATTCACAGTCGAAAAGATTTTCATGTATATATGGGCGAAAGTTTACGTTGTTGACCAATAACATACTGTTAACACGGATTTTTCACAAACATACCAGCTTACCTCCACTCACCGTAGCATGTGTGGTTCGATATGCTGTTTTTCTCAGTCAATTCGATTACGAAATTAAATATCGTAAAAAAGAAGAAAATTCCAATGCAGATTATCTATCCAGAGCATCATTGAGTAACCAACGAGAGCCAGAAGGTGTTATCGCAGCAATGGAATCCAAAATTTTTGAATATATGTAAAAATTAATTGATGAAGATACTGATTATAAATATTCAAAGTCCAAGAATGGTATTATTTTCTATGGTGAACGAGTGGTCATTCCGAAGTCACTGCAATCAACTATCCTAGCTGAACTTCACAGTACTTACATAGGAGCTAGTAAGATGAAGCAGCTTGCGCGCAGATATTGCTATTGGCCAGGTATTGATAAGGTAATAGAGAGTTGTGTCAAATCATGTGATCAATGTGAATGGTATCAACATCAAAAAATGAAAGTTCCAATTCATCATTGGGAAATTCCAGAAAATAATCTTGACTGTATTCATATCAATTTCGCTGGTCCATGAAATGGTTTACAATTCCTAATCATCGTCGATACAAAGTCAAAGGGGCCAGAAGTAAAAATATTCAACAACGAGATCCGACTTCACATTCTACTATGTTGGCGTTAAAATGAAGTTTTTTCAACGCATGATTATCTCAACAACGAGATCCGACTTCACATTCTACTATGTTAGCGTTAAAATGAAGTTTTTTCAACGCATGGTTATCCAAGAATCATGATATCTGATAAGCAACGATATTCAAAAGCACCAAAATTGAACTGTACTGCAAGGATCGCGGTATAATTCAAATATTTTCTGCGCCTGGTCATCCCAGCACTAATGGGTTAGCAGAGTGTTTTGTCCAGAGTCTAAAATTGGAGCTTAATAAAATGGAACAAGAAAATATTCCTGTCAAAACGTTAGTCAGTAAAATTTTGCTCGGAATTCGTTCGACACCGCTAATTGATGATGAGAGCCTAGCTGAAAAATATTTACACCGGAAAATTTGAATCCAATTGGACGCTACTAAACCAAATATATTAAAGAAAAACCCCATCTACTGCGATGCCAAACTTCAAAAATTCAACAGTGGCGATAGAGCTGCTGTAATATTGCGGACAGAATTGGGAAAGCCTATATGGGCTGCCAGAGTCATTAAACAGATTTTGGGTAGGCTCCACTACCTAGTAACTTTTGATAATGGCAGAATACTCAAGAAACACGTAGATCAAATTAAGTCCTCACAAACAAAAAGGCCAGATCAGGTCAAGTCATCGGAAATAAAAATGAATCCTCCTAATCAACTTGAACCACCAAACCCAGAGGAAGGATTTCGAGGCTTCGGAAGAGTTGGATGATTACCACGCAGATATAACGACTTCGTTTTGAATTATTGATTTTACATTACATTATTTTTATATTCAATTATTATGATTATTCTTTTAGCATGTGTAGGACAGACCGTTGATGGCACTGATAGCGCTAACGCTCTGTCTCGATGCCACAACGAATCTTTCCTATACCTCAGCTATCGAGGCATTCGCCTATTTTTAAGTAGTTTAGTTTATTCAGTTATAGTATATAGTTCTAAGTTAGCAATAATGTAACAGTCTTTTTTCTTACGATGTTGTTGTTCACTGTTCATAGCCCAGACAAAAAAAAAGAGATCGTAATTCGTTAATTTTAAAAATAATGTCTAATTCCGTAATAAAGTAATAT
>FIZR01031914.1:0-10058 GCA_900060175.1 Ferrisia virgata | reverse complement strand
TAATCTCAAAATTTTTTCTTGTTACTTATTTATCATTTTGTTAATTCTTGCTATTCTATTTGTAATGTAACTAGATAATTGGGCAGGCTAGACGCTAAAGGCCAAGCAGCCGGGCGTCGTTAAATAAATAATTTTTGTTGTTGTTGTTGTTGTTGATGAACTTGGATCAAAATTCACTTATGTCTCAATTTGGTGGAAGGGGTTCTGAGGGGTTAAAAAGCAAAAATTGCCCTTTTTCGAGCCTATTAATAGAGAATCAAAAGTTGCATAACATATCCAAATATCACCCTGCTAAGTCAAGCAGGAGGGGAGATACGGAGGTTTTGCTCCTGACCTTGAAAAATGAGCTACTCCTCCTTGAGGATACCGATTTTTTAGCTCCATTGCACCCCCTCGCAGCCCCAAAAACATAGTTTTTTGATTTTTTTTCCAGTTTTTTCAGTTTGTTTCTCACATAAATCCCGTACAAATTGAGCCAAGAAGTTGAATTAGGTACATACATTTAGTAGGGTCCCTAGACGTGCCTTTTGGGGTACTCGACTTTTCAGACTCATTGCACCCCCTCACAGCCCCCAATATGAGGTTTTTCGGTCGATGTTTCTCATTTTCAGAGTTTGTTCTTCGCATAACTGCCCTCCAAATTGCGTTAGAAAGTTGAAATTAGCTATGTCCCGTCTGTAAGGGCCATTGATGTGCTTTTTGTGGGTTTCGATTTTTCAGCCCCATTTAACCCTTCCTACCCGTAATATCGATTAAGAAAAAAGCATCGTGAAACGGATGCTTTTTTCAATTCTCACGATTGTAATGTGTCACGAAAATCAGGCTGAATATTTTTTTCGCACTTTTGAGTTTTTTTCCTGAAATGGAAAAAGCACCTAAATTTTTTTTCCAAGCATTTCGAAAATTAAGCGGTTTATTGTATTATTAGGCAGTAGAGGTACCTAACGCCTATTCTGATTGGTATTTACCATGAACAAATGAAACGAACAATAGGCGATATGTGTAGTGTGTATCTAGAAGAAGGAGGAGAATATAGACTATATCTTCTATATAAACATATGCCTGTCGAATGGAGCTATTTAAAGTATCTGATGCATACCTGTAAATCGTGTATAGTATAAATATGTAATATACGTATACGTATTTTATCTGCGCCTAAGGTGGAAAGCTCGCGCGTCAAAAGTAGATAGGTATTAACTTTCCACGCCTAGCGAATTTGAGATGTGTAAAGATAGGGTGTCGACTCTCGCAGAGTATGGTGCTAATGCGCTATTGTACGCTCTGGTAATACGATCACTGAGACCGGATTGGTGAAGAAGAAGTAGAGGAAAAAAAAAGCCCGAGAGGATGGACACGACCAATATGAGGAGTTAATCATATCCTACGCTATTTATTTATTCGATTCGTCCCTCTGCCCGCTCGTATATGTGTATACTTAATGTATTGTATACGCTTATATCGCGACGATATAAAATGTACGTACGTGTCTAAGTACGTACATATTTTTGTTGAATACGATTCGCACGGTTTGTCGCTTTAAGCAGCGTTTGGAAAAAAAAAAAACAGGAAATTGACCTTTAACGAACCTGTTTACGAGCTTTCGCCTTATACACTGCTTAATCATTGCAATTATCGAGTTAGTTATATATATATATATTTTTTTTACGCAGTTCTTTCCAAATGTACGAGTTATACGCTGCACCAAGAGTATGTCGTGTGTGTGTGTGTGTGTGTGTGTAGTATAGAATCTAAAGTCCTATAGATCTATTATTAATATTTATGAGATGTATGCGCGAACTGTTCCAATATATTACTCGTATATGTATTAGATATGTATTTTTTTTTTTTTTTGCAATTGTCCAGCTTCTTTGGTATGTGTTTTAGTTATCAATTCAAGCTACTTCCTGTGTAGGTACATTTCTTTCCGTTTCTATGCATAGCTACATCTGATGCAGTGGCACTCTTGTACTCGTATGTATTTGTACCTAACCAAAGAAGATTTTTAATTAAGTTATTATAAGTTGGCTGGAATCGAATGTAATTTAATGGTGTTATATTTAAAGTACCTGTACCTATGTATATGCGATATGTTGAGATTATTTTTCTTACTCTTCTCCCTTCTTCTTCTTCTTCTTCTTCTTCGTTGCTTTACTAACAGATTAATGTGGTTTTTAACTGGTTTCCAGGTACGAATACGCGTATCTTACATGGCTCGTACAGCAGAAGAGTGGACAAATGGCTCGGCGTTGTTATCTCGTCGTGTCGAAGACGTGTTTTGTGGTGAGTAGACACAAGGTGCCGTTGTATTTTTAATTATTAAGCTTGCCGAAGCGATAACAATGTTTTGTTGATTCCTATATCAGTTAAATGTTGGTACGAGTGTGCTCTCGTGTCTTCCAAAGAAGTTTTATAGTGCCAGCTACTGCTAAAGATGTATAGAAAAAAAAAAAAAAAAAAAGTCTGATGTTCGGATTGAACTTTCAGCATGTTCGTATGTGCTACGAAATTTGTATTTTGGATTTGAAATTGATGTAAATGTATTTCGATCACGTTTTAAGCCGAAATTTCAGCGTCTTACGTACATTCGTTCGATGTGCCAGTAGAAGCATAAAAATACCGACATTCATTAAGCAGGAAGCCACAACGATAGAATTTGGTTCTTATAGTTGCGAAAATGTCGTGGTAAAAATTTTGACCCCGCTGCCTCTCTCCTATCTCCTGTTATTGACCAAAACGTTGCCTTTTTTTAGCCTTGGCATTGAAAATTTTTCATCTTCGTTGATCTTCAACCGATTTTTTTTTTAAATTGTACGAATGGAAGACTATACCGAGGGTGTAAGAATGAACAGTTTGAAAAAAAATTTCGAATTCTTGTCTAGCTAAAACGTGTGTTTGAAAATTTTAAATCGAATTTTCTGCGTGAAGTTTCAGAGAGGCAACTCTGAAAAAATTCAATTTTACGTATCTGATAATTTTTTTCGTAATTTTTGAAATTTCAATCGACGTAAGTACAGCAAAAATGTTGAAAATTGAAAATGTTAGTTTTTTCACTTACGACGAAATTGTGGTATGAAGAAAACAAGCAATAGATTCGTGTTCAGCAGCTCAAACTACCCCCCATAAACACCATTCGTACGTTGAAAGTATTGAAATTTTAAAAATTCGCATTTTCATCCGAAATTAACCTTTGACGAAAATGGCTAAAATGTGCAGAAAATTGATTAAACAATGCTAAAAAAATTGTTTAAAAAAACACGATTTTTAACGATTTGTTCCTCCCATATTTTAAGTTAATTTTCAAGTTTCTTCGATATTGTTTTGTATTTTCAACCAACTTTTGTCAAATTTTTACCCAAATTTTGAAGACTTTTAATTAGATTTTTGATGAATTTTCCGCGTTTTTAACCGATTTTTGTCCGATTTCTACTCAATTTTCTAACGATTTTTAACATATTTTAAGTCATTTTTCACACAATTTTCAACAGTTTTTCATTTGTTACTCAATTTTTAATGATTTTTATCGATTATGTACAATTTTTATCTATTTTCCTACATTTTTCCGTGATTCTTACTCAGTTTTGCTTATTTTTAACCCATTTTGGTGGAATATTTACCAAAATTCCGATGTTTTCAACGATTTTTTTCGGAGTTTTGGTTAATTTTTACTTTTATTTTCACCGTTTTTTCACGGCCTTCTGATAGTTTTGCACTTTTTATAAATTTTTGACAGATTTTTACTTGATTTTGAATGATTTTTAACGATTTTTATTCGAATTTCAGTAGTTTTTCCAATATTTTTTTCACGATTTTTCAATCAATATTCTACATTTCTACTCCATTTTGTCAAAAATTTTGTTCAAATTTCAGGGATTTTTAACGAATTATTTTTTTCAGATTTACAGTCGATTTTCAATCAATTCTCATCTACTTTTGAACATTTTTTCATGATTTTTAATCAGATTTCCTCATTTATATTATTGCCAAATTTTGGTAGCGAATTTTTTTCGATTATTGTTACATTCACAGTCAATTTTCAAACGTTTTTCGTGATTTTTGTTTACCCTAATTTTTTGCGCTGTTTACCAATTTTTTTATTAATTTTTACTAAATTTTCAATCATTTTTAACGATTTTCTTCAATTTTTACCTGCTTTTAAAGATTTTTTCCACATTTTTTAATTAACATTCTTTATTTTTCAAATTTTTATCCAAATTTCGACGATTGTTGACAAATTTTTGTTCGATTTTCGGTCCATTCATACTCAATTTTTAAAAGTTTTTCATAATTTTTGATCAATTTTTTGCACATGTTGACAATTTTTGACACATTTCAATACCTTTTGTTTTATTTTTACATATTTTCCAACATTTTTTTGTGATTTTGGATCAACTTTGCGTATTTGAACCAAGTTTTATCAAATCTTTAGGTCAATTTTCACCTGATATTCAGCGGTTTTTTATAATTTTAAATCAAAATTTCGAACCTTCTTGACCATTTTTTTCAACTTTTACCGCAGTTTTCAGAGGTTTTTAATAATTTGGAAGTAAATTATTTCTATTTTTTACCAATTTTGTGCACGTCTTTTTCAAAATTTCGAACATTTGTAATGATTATTTCCAGGGTTTTGATTAATTTTTTACATTTTTCACCCACTTTTGACCAATATTTGATCATTTTTCAACGATTTTTCAACGATTTTTTTCACATTTCAGGTTAATTTTCATTTTATTTTCAACGGTTTCTTTTAATTTTTGATCAAATTTTTTGTCCCACTTATAATTTTTTTTTTTTCAAAGTTTTCCCCCAAATTTTTAGTGATTTTTGATCAATTATCTGAGTTTTCCACCAACTTTTGTACCATTTTTACTCAAATTTCGAAAATTTTTTACGATTCTTTTCATATTTTAGGTCAACTTTTGCTGTATTGTCAACAGTTTATTATGATTTTCGATCAACTTTCTGCCTTTCTAACCAATTTTCGTGAAATTTTTACTCGGATTTTGGTAATTTTTAAAACGATATTTATTCGGATTCTTAGCCAAATTTCACGCAATTTTCATAGTTTTTGAACAATTTTTTGCAACTTTTTCTTCTTTTTGACAAATTTCTTTACAATTTTCATTGATTTTTGGTCGATTTTCACCTATCTTCATGCATTTCTTCGTGGTTTTTGAT
Organism: Ferrisia virgata; assembly: GCA_900060175.1. NCBI lineage: Eukaryota > Metazoa > Arthropoda > Insecta > Hemiptera > Pseudococcidae > Ferrisia > Ferrisia virgata. Next base: position 4,883 of record FIZR01031914.1, on the reverse strand, counting down.
CAATTTTCCTCTTTTGTAACCCATTTTGTAATCAATGGATGTATTTTTATGGCCTGAAATGACATCAGTGGACTTATTTTATGTTTTGAAGTTGAAATGTAGAGGAAAATTTGAGATGTTATTAGTAGATCGTTGACAGTGTGACGTCATCAGTGGACTGTCCAGAGAGGTCAGATTTTTATGGCCTGGAATGACATCAGTGGACTTATTTTATGAAGGATTGATTCTATGATTTTAAGTTGAAATGTTGAAGAAAATTTGAGATGTTATTAGTGGACCGTCAACAGTGTGACGTTATCATTGGACTTACATTAGTGGACGGATTTTTATGGCCTGAATTGACACCAGTGGACTTATTTTATGAAGGATTGATTTTACGATTTCAAGGTGAAATGTTGAGAAAAATTAGAGATGTGACATCAGTGGACTTATTTTACATTTTGAAGCTGAAATATTGAAGAAAATTTGAGATGTTATCAGTGGACCACCAACAGTGTGACGTCATCAGTGGACTGTCATCAGTGGACAGATTTTCATGGCCTGGAATGACATCAGTGGATTTATTTTGTGAAGGATTGATTTTATAATTTATGTCGAAATGTTGAAGAATATTAGAGATGCATGAAGTTGACTTGTCAAAAATAGTGGACCTAGGCCTTAAATCGATTTTATGATTTTGTGTTGAAATGTCGTCATCCGTTGTCCGGCCAACGGTTGGTCTTGACTTTGAATCATATTTATGTGTTATATGTGAAAAAATTGTCCCTAACAGTAAATGAAAATGACCCAATTTCGCTAAAAATATATAAAAAAATGTTACAAGTATTAAGTAAAAAAAAAGAAGGAAAAAAATTGTACCAATTACATTTAAATTGTATTTTTCTAATTTTTTTCGTGTTTTTTCGGTCAGTATTTTGCATTTTAACACATTTTAGTCAGATTTTTACCATCAAATCATCGCACCTCGTTTTTGAGATTTGTTGACATACCCTTCCTCGGCTTCAAATATTTTGATGGGATAAACCCAGATAAATAATAGCTTCTGAACATGAGCATATAAGATCATATTTTACGTTTAACCCTATGATCCTCTTTTTGAAGTTCCCTTTAAGTGCAACAATGATATTGGTGGGTGGGGGGGGGGGCTTTCACGCTTAAAATTATTTTTTAGAGTTATCCAACATTATTTTATTGTTAATTTAAAAATTTGAAGAAGAGGGAATTTCGTCGATCTTAACCAGATGCAACGTTTCGATCGAATTATATAAGGTAATTAGTCAATAGTTGATAACTTGCCAGTAGTTGATTAATTTGTCTTTGGAGCTGATTTGTGAGGCAATCGTGAGATCGATCAAAAACATCTATGGTATTTTGGATAGCCCATTCAATTTAGAGTAGAACACCGGTGTTGTTGAGCCCGGCCATGAACTAATAATTTTGTTTTATCGAACGAAAACCCAAAATATCCGTGTTTTGGTAAAATCCTAAATATTTTTGCTAAGCGTTCGGGTTTAAAATTTACTTTTTTCAACATTTTTGCAAAATAGGTACTGAAAGGTTTTCTATACCAAAATAACGGGCATAAATGAGAGAATTTACTAAAAAAATTTTCACATTCCCGGGTTTAGGCTGGAGGGGAGGAAAAGAAGTTATCAACTACTGGCAAGTAGCCTGAGGTTGATTTGGAATTTTTTCCAGTGGCAGATAATTTATCTGGGGGGGGGGGGGGTTTTAACAATACAGAGAATGGATAGGGTGTACATACATTAGAGTATAATATATAATTTTTTCGGAATTTTTTGATCATTACAAGCGACGTAGCTAACCAAAAGTGTGAAAAAAATTTCCTCTTACTTATCAGCTACTGGTAAATTATCTTACTCAGACTGGCAAAAATTCTGACGTCTTAATTCGTGCGAGCGAAAGAGCACCAGAAAAAAATCGTATTTCATAAACGTACCTATCCGAGAAATAAATTATTATTACATTTTAATTTCATTAGAATTATGAATAAATTTGATATATACTATGTATTTATTTGCGAAAAGTAATTATATCTGCGTAAAAATTAATTAAGTTGACGAATAAAAAATTAATTATAAATTTAAAATACGACGCGCGAATACGTATAATATGATAAGTTGGCATATTATTCGGCGTCATTTGTGCGGGTATAGGCCGCCTGCGGTACAGGAAATTTTTTTTTAAAAACTAAATTCCTCGTAAACTTGTAAGATAAATGTGCGACGAGCAAGGTATAAATGTAGGTACTTAAGTATCATACTTACGATAATGACCACCCATAATTCGGTTGTGTTAGTGCATCGAGGTACGATTGGCACAGTCGTATTCGCGATTAATTTGTATTTACAAGGTGTACATCGTTATAGTATATTAACGCGAATATATCTAGGATCACGATCGCAGCGATATGGAGAAATTATGTTCAACGCCAAGAGGACGCGAACGTATTCGGGCATTGGTCCAAATTTCGCTATACTTTGAATTACAAGTACTGCGTACAACAGAATACATGCAAACTAGGTGAATAGGATTGATGGCTGGTCAGTGCTATGCTTGCACATTGCACCCGAATACTATACAACACAATCATGTAGGGCACCAGGAAGAAATTTCTAAACCGATTGTCGCAGTTATCCCCCGTCTAATACACAATGAAAATATATTTAAAAATGGGCCCACTGAACACATATATCCCTGTCCCAATAGATATGTACAAGGCACACAGCAGCTGTACAAACGATAGCCTCGTGTGTGTGTTTTTTTTTTTTTTTTACTTTTATTCCGTCAAAGGACATGCCTATGGTCGCATGGATATCCTTGTTCGGCTTCTTCTTTATAAGAGGCTGCAATGCATACGTCATAGTTACGAGTACCTACCGTCTACAAAAGATGCGAAGCACGACGATGTTGTCTGATCGACGTAATTCACAATTATAGCATTACGAGTACCTAACCTACGTACCTAGTACCTACTTAAGCGTGTATATGGTGGAGGATTTTTAAAAAGAAATCAATTTCTTTCGCTAAATCTGGTTACAATAGCAAAGAAAACTACGCAGACGACGAAGACGATAAAGCCGCCTGAGCTGTATCAATTTCGCGGCTCGATTGCGACACGACACAAATCGGCGAGAAGTAATTGAAGAGTATTCGAGCGAACCGAGCAACTTACCGTAATAAGCTTCGAGGGTGAAGTCGAAATAGGGGATGGTAAAATGCGACGTCGTGTCGATGTGTCCAGGCTGCCAGACAACACTTATAGGCCTATTGGTACCTGTACCCAGTACCCAGTACCCAGTACCTGGTATACCTTACCTACGTATGCACAGCTATGTACCATTTTCCCAATATCTAAATTTTATTGCGATGATATTTTGAAAATCGTACAACGGACTTTTGCCATTTACTTACTCGTATTTGGCAAAATAGTATAACGCTAGCAGTAGGAATTCCTTTCGAAACGAAAACGACTACAAAAGGGTATTTTTCTGCCTGCCTTATCTTTGTTTTTTTGATACGATCTCGAATAAAAAAAATTGGACGAATTTGTTGTACGAATTGTGTATTTTTTTTCATTCGAGATGTTCGATCAGATTAGAAAAAAAATTTACATGCTTACTCTGGTACAGTATACTTTCTAAGTGTTTGGCGATGGAGGGTGTAAAGCTCGTAAACCTGCAGGATTTCTTCGTACTCTCTTGCGAATAATTACGTAACAAAAATACCATCTTTACCCCTTGCAATAATAAATTTTAATTTTTCCAATGATATTAGATAATATGCTTATAACCTTGAGAGCATTTTTGGCTCACCTTCGAAACATTTTCCACTCTTTGAGATTTTGCAAACGATTGCATGACATTTATGAAACAAATTTTATACAATTTTCAAGCATTTCGATAATTTTGAATGCATTTTTGGTTGAGAACTCGAAATTTGTACTAAATTACAAATGAATGGTTTGCGTCAGTATAATCAATTTATGAGAAAAATTTTTAAGGAGTGGCACATGGTTACAAGATTTTGTTCTCTAAATTATTTCAGAATGAATTGTAGAAAAATACTTAGAAATCGTTGTGCACGCACAGAGTAAAAATCGAAAGAAAATAAGTTTTTATATCAGCTTTTTCTTTACTTAATACTCGTCACTTGGAAAGTTTTCTTCTAAATTTTTAGCAAAATTGGCCCATTTTATTTTACTGTTCGGGATAATTTTTTCACACTGATATTCAAATGTAATCTTTTTCATAGCTGCATATATTTGATTTCCCTAATAGTGGAACATGACTGTAAAAAAAGAACAGGGAGATTTTTACAATAGTATCTTATTGCAAAGCAATATTACGGAAAGCTACAGAATCACAAAGTCATTTCTATTTTCGTAAACGTTACAACTTAAAATCATAAAATCAACGGCGTTCAAGGTGAACTAATTTTTCTCGAGATTTCAAATTGAAAACTTAAAATTATAAAATAAGTCCGCTGGTGTTATTCCAGGTCATAAAAAACTGTTCAATAATGACATCACACTGTTGACAGTTCACTAATAACGTCTCTGATTTTCCTCAACACTTCAGCTAAGAATCATAAAATCAATCCTTCATGAAATAAGTCCACTGATGACACACCTGCAACTTTTCTCAATATTTCAACTCAAAATCATAAATTAACTCCACTGATGTCATTCCAGGCCATAAAAATCTGTCCACTGATGACAGTCCATTGATGACGTCACACTGTTGACGAACCATCAGGTACATCTCTAATTTTACTCAACATTTCAACTCAGAGCCATAAAATCAGGCCTTCATAAAATAAGTCCACTGATGTCACATCTCTAATTTTTCTCAACATTTCAA
>FIZR01031913.1:0-44071 GCA_900060175.1 Ferrisia virgata | reverse complement strand
ATTATCACCCGACTTGGCATAGGACACACCAAACTCACACATAACTGCCTCTTCTCAAAAACTCCCAAACCAAATGTCAGTTCTGCAATACAAAAGAAATTACTGTTAAACACCTCCTGTTTCACTGCATTAACCTCAAAACAACACGATTAAAACAAAATATACCAGAAAACTTTGAAACCATTCCTGATGAACCATCTCAAATCTCCAAAATCCTCTGTCTAATCAAAGAACTCAGGTTAACAAATCAGATTTAGATTCCTCCTCCACTGGGCGTAATAGTCTTGGAAATTACACTCGCCCAGTATAAATAAATAAAAAAATAAAATAAAAAAAATAAAAAAAATGAACTAGTCGCGGCTCATGATCTGGAATTGAAAATTTAGAGTCATGAATTTGATTTTTTCCTTTTTTTATTTCCGAAATTCCAATCATTCCATTAATCAATCGATCTGTTTAAATTTTCAATTCTTGAAGTTGAGCTAAGGACCATTCACTTTTTACCTTTATCTGAACATCTTATTTACATTCAAGCCTGTTTCAATTTTTATGGGTGATGGCATTATGGACTCTGTCAGGGTGTTACCCTGTCTCTGTTACCCATTACTATCTGTATTTATTACTCATATTCTCTTATTCTCTTACAAAAATAAAAATTAAAAACGAAAATTTGATCATTGATGATATGTTACAATTAGCAATTTTCCCCCTTCTTTTGATCTTTTCTAATTGAAATTTAAAGTTCATCACTATTATGTGTGATTACCAATTACCGGTTGTCAAGATATTCCTCGTGATTTTAATTTGATTTAGCTGATCTATAATATCTTCATTCTTCAACTACCGGTCAAAAATTGTTTAGTGATCAGAATTAAGAGACCTGCGGAACACGCCCATCGATCTTGTCTTGTAACGAAATTTATCAAAATTAAAACTTTTGATAGCATTTTGAATTTCTGAGCTTGCTTCATTTTGTTTTTGATTACTGCAATATTTTAGTGGCATGGAAGCATATTGATGAAGGATACAATAAAATCATTCGAAATTGATCACATGTCCTTTTTGAGTTCTTTATTGGATCTTTTTGCGATCGTAAAGCTGATCCAAACCAATCTAATTTCGGGATTGAAAGTTCAGCAGGTACATTTGGAGGTCTTTAAGCACACCGTAGTAGAAGCTCAAAATTTTTGGCGTCATCATTTTAATAAAAAATTGATTAAAAATTAAAATCAGTTTTGCTTTTTATTATTAACTTTTTTTGTAATTCGTATACCTACGTTTTCGTACACTCGTTCGCTTAACTCACTGTTGATTTTTTTAATCACAGTTCCTCTCCCATATTCCGCGCCCCGTGGCACAGTTCCTTCGCTTTTTTCCCATTTACCTTCAAAACTAGAATTTCTTTTTCAATTTTTGTCCAAAAATGGTAAAAAAATTTTTCTTTTATTGGTATTTTTTTAAATTTATATAAATGCAACACTTAAGGTTACCATCGCAACCACTGAGTTAAAAGAACTCTCCCGTTTATTTTTAATTTTTTTAACGAGAAGCTCATAGTAGCTTTTTCAAATGTACCAATTAAGTTGTTAAAAACGGTTGAGAAATTTTTGTAAATCAACGTTAAATATGGTTATTTTTGTATTAAAAAATTGACGAACACAAAATCGGTAAAAACTCATAATCAGGAAAATATTTTTTTTCAAATTTTACTAGATTAATTATGAAGTTTTTTTTTTTTCTAAGTCAACGAAAAATTAACGAACTTAAAAAAGGTAGAAACTTATAACTATAAGGAATACATTTTTTAGCCTGATTTTTTATGCCATATTGTCAATGAAAATCAGGCTATTAAAGTCTATCGAGCGAGGGGAGAATATCAACAAAACCGTTTTGGGGTCCTAGAAGACCATTAGGATTATTTTTAGTCAAGTTAGATATTTATTTTTATTTATTTTTTTTATTATTTTTTTCACCCGAGGATTGAAATCATTTACTCCGCTCAATACCGACGAAAATTGCTCTAATTTGGTCAATCCGGTCAGTTTGGCGACCGATCAGATACATATGAGTGGAGATGAACCTGGGTCAAAATTCAATTATGCCCCGGTTTGGGAGAGGAGGTATTGAAGGGTCGAAAAGGCAAAAATTACCCCTTTTTAAAACAATTGATAGAGAATCAAAAATTGTACAACATAACCAAAAATCAACCTCCTAAGTCAATAAGAAGGGGAGATATGGGGGTTTTCTTCCTTTTTGGCCTTGAAAAAGGGATGTTCCGCTCCTATCTGCCTACCAAATTGAGCTGGAAAGTTGAAATTTTGTATGCACATTTATTAGGGGCTCTAGATGTGCCTTTTGGATGCCTCAACTTTTTGGTTCCATTTAACCCTTTCTATCCACAATGTTTTTTTTTAAATTCTCGTGGTTGTAATATGTCACGAAAATAGGCTGAACGATACTTTTTTTTTAAAATTTTTTATACGCTAATTACAAAGTCAGATTTTACTAAAAATTAACAAACCGATTTGAAGTTGGGAAAACAATTTATTTACTTTTTTGGTATTTTTATTTTCTTGTCCCTTTTTTTGATCATAGTTTTTACTTGTGGCTTCTGTAAGGATACCTTTATACCATCTGTAAACTTTGGCCTTCTCTCAATCTTTTTTATCCAAGATATGACAGCAGGCCTGGGATCCCATTCGCTCACAGATGGCATATTGTAGTTCACGATCAAGTACAAACTTAGTGACGTTCTCAGATTTGTCTTTAATGAGTTGTTTTTGCTGATTTGAGGGTATACTATTCTATAGGATGAATGCTCACACACGTTTAAATTTTTGAAAAATGAAACTTATATAAATGATGAAATTGCAAAATTTCATCAGGTTGAAGGTGAATTAGATATTTTATCCAAAATTTTGAAACTGTCGAATAATTTGTGGAGCTACCGCTTAAAATAACCGGTGACCCCTACGCTCATTCACCCTAGAGCAATATTCTATAATGGCTGATTTCATTGACAATACGACATAGAAAATCAGGCTAAAAATAAGTAAAGCTTTCAATTTTCTTACCTCTGAGTTTTCTCCATCAGCTGAAACGTGTTTTTTCTCCGGCACACGGATCACTTGACCAGGGAACACAGTACGTGATGGCAATCGATTCAATATGGCTAGCTCCGACGGTGTTGTATCGAAACGAGCAGCCACCGATGTCAGAGTATCAGAAGATTCAACCTGAAAGTACATAAAAATAAATTGTTATAGTAATTAATATTATCGAAAAATTCATCACGATTAATCTCATACGAATTATTTTCACATTGTGCATATTACAACGTGTATTTCATAACATCACAACCGAAGGTCATGACTTGGTTTAAAAATCGAAGGGGTTGAGATACGCTGTTTTTAAAATTTCATTTTCGCCCAAATCAGCCACTCACTTGGAAAATTCGTAGAAAAAAAATTAATAATAATAAAATTTTGCTGTTTGCTCTAAAACACAGTATAAATGCAGAGTTGAGATGAAGTGGTTCGTGAATTATGACAAAATAAATATAAAAAAACATTATTAAAAATTTGAAAAATTTTTCGTTTTTTGCAAATAACCTATTATGAGCTTTCCACTGAAAATCTTTGAAATGTGGCAGCGCATCCTCCACTTCACCGTCTGGGCAGAAACCCTATAAAGGCTGCTTCCCGATGGAGAATAAAAATATATCGAATGTTATAAAATGCAGAATCATCTACTTTTGAGAAAAAAATCGATAAATTTGAAAATTTTACATTTTTTTTTCGTCTTATAAGAAAAATAAAAATACTATGAACGTAGATACAATGCCGATTTCTTAGCACATTTTAAAAATGGTGGCCAGGTTACATCCTTTGCTCGAAAATATTATTCTCTCCTATTTCAAATCTGCCTTTGAAATTCAATATTAAAAGCGTATTTTTCGCAAAAATTTACGCTCACCATGTACGTAAGATACATTAACGTAAGTAAACGTCTGCGCCACTACCACACCGCACCGTCTCCACCATACACTTTACCGTACACCTAAGTTATAAAATACTCGGATAACATCTCGTCTCCGCACCATTCCGTTGAAATTTTTATCATTTTTCCGCGTCAAAATTGTTAATTTTCACAAAATACCCGAACAATAGTGCAATAAATACCATAGTCTGCTAACTTCGCACACTCGAGCGGTAACTTACTTTACTACACTCGTATATAACGAAAACTTTTCCAACCAAGATTTATAATCGCACTAAAAACTACAAAACAGATTGGCTTCGGTCTAAATGTGTGTCCGCAGTCCGCACCATTTTAGCAAATATTTCTCATTTTTATCGTTTCCGATATTATTTTAAAAATTTTTCTACACAAGTTATCGCGCACGTTGTGCTGGATAATTCTACGCGAAACGAAATATTCGCTCATATCGGCCCTTCCCTCCACCCCCCCCCTTTCTACACTACTCAGAATGGTTAACGTAATACGTATATTTACTCGCGCTATAGAAATAGTATTCTTCTTTCTCGTAGTAATTTTTTCCAATTTTTTTTTCAATTGAAAAATTGAAAAGTTACGATATAATTTGATAAAGCGTACAAGTACTTTTGTTCACTCGAAGACTTCATAATAAAACATAGGTATTTCATTTTCGTTTGTAAAAGTCGAGAATTATTTTCTAAAAATGTACTCAGCCCAAAATAATCGCTGAGCGGTAGGTTCTTAGCATTTAGTTCAGGCATTCTAAAGTTGAAGCTCAATGCTTAAAAATAGTAATCGCGATTTTCTGAAGCGATAACTTCATTTTCCTATTTTTCAAGACCATAACCACTAGGGGGAGAAGGGGACTGAAAGATGTATAACATCTCAAAATCATCTTGCTAAGTCAATTAGCAAAGGAGATATGGTGGTTTTCCCCCTTTTTGACCTTAAAAAAACCCTGTTCATCCCCAACCTCCGCATCAAATTGAGCTGGGAAGATGAACTTTGGTGTGTTGAGCTCTTAGATACGCTCAAGGCACATGTAAGAACTCTACTAAATGCACATGCTAAATTTCAAATCCACTACCTCAATTAGGAGGGAAGGTATGGGGTTTGAAATTTTGCATACATATTTTAGTAGAGGTCCTTAGACGTGCCTTTTGCGGATTCGGGACTAAAAAGTCAAAATCCCCAAAAGGCAGATCAGGGCCCTTACTGACTGTATATACTTAATTTCAACTTCCCAGCCCAATTCAGAGGAGAGTTATGCGAGGAGAAAACTCAAGAAGTAAGAAAAAATAACCAAAAACCCACATGTTTGCGCCTGTGAGGGGGGAGGGGGATGGTACTAAAAAGTCGAGACGCCAAAAAGGCACAACTAGGGTCCCTACTAAATGCACATACCTAATTTCAAGCTCCTAGCTCAATTTATAGGGAAGTTCTGCGAGGAACAAACTGAAAAAATGAGAAAAAAATTACCAAAAACTCACATATTTGGGCCTATGAAGGGGTGTAATAGGACTGAAAAGTCGAGACACCAAAAAGACACATTTAGGGTCTCTACTGAATGTACTTACCTAATTTCAAGTCCCTAGCTGTATTTGGAGGAGAGTTATGCGACAAATAAACTCGAAAAAACGAGAAAACCCGACCAAAAATCCACATTTACGGGGCTATAAGGAGGGGAGGGGCAATGAAGCTGCACATCTAGAGCCTCTACTGAATGTACATACCAAATTTCAACTTCGCAGCTCATTTTGGTGGGTGGAGGGATAGGGGAGGAACAGCCCATTTTTCAGATTGACTCAAAAAGGAACAATTTTTGTGTTTTTGGCGCTTCAGCACCCCTTTTCCCAAAATGGGGCAAAACTGAATTTTCATCGAAGGTCATCCCGATTTATATATACTTAATCCACCACCAAACTGAGCCGATTGGCTGAATTAGAGCGATTTTGTTCATTATTGAGCAGAGTAAATGATTTTAATGTTCGGGAAAAAAATTAAATAAAATAAATATCTGACATGACCAAAAAAAATTGTTTTAATGGCCTTTTAGGACCCCGAAACGGATTTTTTTGGTCCCCCCTTACCCCTTGGCGTTGGTTGATAGATTGTAATAGCTCGGTTTTCATTGGCAATATTACATGGAAAATCAGTTTAATTACACAGAGATTGGATAGAAACCAATGAAATGGGTAAAAATGGTCACATGAACAAGTTGCTCAACTCAAAATTCGAAGGGGCGGTAATTTGAAAAAATCAAAAATACGCTGAAATTTTTTTTATGATTAAGGATTTTCGCACAATTCTTCAACGTGAACAAAAATAGTCATTTATAAAAATTATCTACTTTCAAAATTGAAGGGACTGCAAGGAACGTGAATTATATCTTCCTTCCTATTCAGTGTTTTAATGGTTAAAAATAAAATTCATCAATTTTGATTTGGAAAGACTCGAATAAAATTCATCACTTAGAACTCGTAAAATTTTCATGCGTACAGCCCCTTCAATTTTGAAGATATGCAATTTTTGTACAGGACAATTTTTGCTCGTTTTGAAGAGTTACGCAAGAATCTTTGATCGCAAAAAATATTTCTGTGGATTTTTGATTTTTTTCATCCAGTGCTCCTTTAATTTTTGATTTAGGCAACTTGTTCATATGGCCATTTTTACTCATTTCATCGGTCTTCGCTATACCCAGGCCGTTATATTATTTTTTACGAAATATAAAATAATGAAGTTTCTACGGCATAATTTTTTTAGTGTTGGTAACTTTGCTACGCGAAAATTAGCCCCGTGTCGGGCAAAAGAAGTATGCTACGTATGTACGCGCCTGGAGTACTACACGATGGGCACCCATTTGTGCAGATTAGCGAAGAACACTTTTGACCGTCGCGTTGTTGAATTTTGGTATGTACGTAGATTTAGGTGGAGGGGGAGGGGGGTCCAAGGTATCCCATTTGAAGGTTTCAACTTTTCTTCAGCCTTATTTCACCACCTCACAGCTCGAAAAATGTAGTTTTTTGGTCGCTTGTGACTCGCATTTGATATGTGGGCTTGGTAGGGGGTCCTTCCATTTTTTGGCGTCAGGGGGAGGGATCTTTTTAGACCTATCCGACTGAGGGCTAGACCAAAGCTTGGAGGGAAGATATCAGTGAAACAGCCTATTGTCAAGGTTAAAAAGGTGGAATCCCCCTCTCTCGCACCTTCCATCCTAACTTTCCTAGGAGGCTGATTTTTGGATATGTTTTACCAGTTGGCTCAAAAAAAAAAACAATTTTTGAAATTTTAACTCTTGAGCACTCACTTCCACAAATCTGGACGTAACTGAGTTTTCATCCGAAGTCACCCCCTCCCCCTCCCCGGTCAAAAATATCAAATACACCGCCAATCCAAGCCTACTGCTCAAATTTGGCCAATTTTGGCCGGTATCGAGCCGAGTAAATGATTTTTTGTCAAGGTACAAAAACTACAAGTAAAAGGAGTAAATATCCGACATGGCCAAAAATGATTTCAACGGTCTTCTAGGACCTAAAAAAAGGGATTTCGCTGATACCCCCTCCCCACCTTCCATCCATCGTAAATCGATAATCCCTAATAGTCTGCTTTTCATTAATAATATGGCATAGAAAATCGAGCTAAAAATTGATCAAGAAAGAACACATTTACACAAGATTTACATCTCGGGTAAATACCCAGATACATGACATTTCAGCGGCAAAAACATGGGTTAATTTAGCGCCTTTCTTCTTCTGGTTTCTGAATCTTTTTGTGTATACAAGAGAGTAAGAGTTCATTCGATACGACGCCTACTTCCTGTTCGAATTTCAAACCCAACGTAACGTAAACAATCAATTCTAAAAACACCAATCGAAACGATCCAATTATTACCTTGTAGTAATTACCTTGAAACGGTCTGTACGTCTTCGTTCGATTTAATTTTACTACATCGATATATTTTCCTCGCGAATGAATCGTATTATTGAGTTATATTATTCGCGATTTCGATTCTTCAACAAACGCTTAAAATAATTCATAAAGTCTGCGTGTTCGCGTACGTAGGTCTATCACTTAAACGTTTACACAATAATAATAATAATAATTTTGATTCTAACAAAACGTAAAATCATTAGTGTAACAGGAATCTCAACCAGCTACGTATAAATTTTCAATCAATTCGAAAATTTAGTCGATTTGAAAAACGAGTATAGCCATTTACATTCGTATTATTTAAAAGCTCGCTCGCCTCTACATTTATACAACAAATCTCCACCGTCGACGAACTGAACACGAAACCATGGAATTCGTAGTATTATAAATGTACATATTGTATAGGTATAGGTAATAGGTATATACTATACGTATGTAACTATGTACGTAAGTCTTGTATATGTTTACGCTAAAATAGCTAGGATTCATTCGCTAGGTTTAATACCTCTCATTTATGTATAACGAATTCCACGCGTACGAGTATTTAATTTTGACAAAATAGTATAATACCTATACCTACATATCATACACAGAGGTACCTCTCTTCTTAGTTCCTACGTATACGATATTATAATCAACAGTAGTAGGTGGTAGGTAGTAGGTATCAGGTACATCGTAGGTACTACTATACCTACACACTATGGTAGGTACAAGTATCTACTTCTATATACACGATATAGAATAGCGTATACTTGTACATTGTAGTATAGTTGCGGTTCGTCGATCACAATACACTAGTCGATTTATTGTGTATATTATATATACCTATAGCTACTTTAATGAGTAAAAATTGTTTTTCGCAAGGTAAACTGGCAACAAGGAGATATGGATGCGGTATACGTGAACGTAATAAATTTACCCACATCGACAGTACCACCAACCAACGTGTATTCCATATAGAATTACAGCTACGTAAGGTACATGGATTATTCATCGTTTTATTGCATGAAAAAAATTTTCAATAGGCAAACAAATAGCTGCATAATGCATAATGAGTATGGCATCTATTTGAAGAACTTGAAATTGGATCATTGTGGCAGTGTTTACGTAGAGAAGTACATCCTCTCGAGCCATTTACCCTACTCCGCTCCGAAATCCATTAGCAGTATTGTATCGAGTGTAGTTTTTTCAACGAATATTATTTTTTTAACTATCGAAAAAAAATTTTATAACGTTGTAAAATGTACGATTATAGTATAAATTATACTACCCACAATCGCTATTTATGAACTATTGCGATTATGCACGTGTAACAAGAAAATTTCGCAAATTTTACTGCCAAAAATTACTCGTACATTTATAAAATTCAAAAGCATCAGAGCATCGTAAATACTCAGCGTGGATGCTGACTGAATAACGTTATGTGGATGTAAAATATTTCACTTACAATACCACTAATAAGTCTCAATATCCCTGACGAGACATCTAAAAATAAATGTTTTTTTCAACTCGCAATTATTCTATCATAAAAAGTCCAAACCCAAGACTATTATATATTTTTTGGAAAGCTTGCTCAGAGTCTCTTACTGTCTGGAAATGTATTAGATTTCGAAAAACAGACTCATAGAAAGGGCTTTATGGCCAGTAGAGAAATTCGAATATTGATGAAAATCGATTTTTCGAGCTCAAAATTCAATCCCTACTCTCGCGAAGCTTGTTTCATGATTTTTGGATTGAACCTTTCTTTTTCTGTTTTTTTCGAACGGTATTCGTTTTGTGGCATTTTCAATGATATCGCAACGGCCTTCGCGTACCACTATATAGTGAAATTTTTATTTTGCGTTTGAATAAAAGTAAAAAGTGTAATATACCAAAAATTACAAATTTCCAGCCTGATTTTCATGACATTTTACAATCATGAGAATTGAAAAAAATCATCATCACAGGTAGGAAGGGTTTAATGGGGTTAAAAAGTTGAAGCCCCCAAAGACACATTTGGGACCGCCACTAAATGTACATTCCTAATTTCCACTGTGTAGCTCCATTTAGAGGGAATTTATGCGAAAAACAACTCAAAAAAAATCAAAAAATGAAAAAACCCTATCAAAGAACCATTTTTTTGGAGCTGTGAGAGGGTGCAATGGAGCTAACACTTCGGAACCCTCAAAAGGCACATCTGGGACCCCAACTAAATGTACATATCGAATTTCAACTTCTTAGCTCAATTTGGTAGGAAGATAGGGGATGAACAGCCTTTTTTCAAGGTCAAAAAGTGAGGAAACCCCCATATCACCCCTCCTAATTCATTCAGGAGGTTGATTTTTAGATATGTTATACAACCTTTGATTCTCAATCAATTGACTTAAAAAGGGGCAATTTTTACGTTTTTGGCCCTTTAGCACCCCCTCCCCCAAAATTGGGGTACAACAGAATTTTGACACAAGTTCATCCTCACTTATATAAATCAAGTCCGCCACCGAAGTGAGTCGAGTGACCGAATTGGAGCGATTTCGGTCGGTTATCGAGCGGAGTAAATGATTTCAACGTTTGGGGAAAAAATAAAATAAAAATAAATATCTTACATGGCTAAAAATTGTCTTAATGGTCTTCTAAGACCCCAAAACGGATTTTGTTGAAATCTCCCCCCCCCCCGTTCCGCCGTTGGTCGATAGACTGTACTAGTTGGTTTTCATGGACAACATGACACAGAAAATCAGGCTAAATAGGTCTACTTTCACGCGTGTTACTTGGTTTTTTTGCAAAACTGAATTTCGAAGGATCAAACTCAAAAATTTTTTCAAAAAAAAATCAAAACTCCGCCATTTTAGTAAAAGTTGGGCAAATTTCAAACTCTTTGATTCTATTTGTAACCAAGTATATGCAAAATACGTAGTAAAAATTTTTTTTCAATTTGCTGTATCCAAAGCCAGTTCTAGCTTGGCTCAAAAAATGACTTCAAAATTAAAAATTCGGGAATATGTCGTATATACCCTAATTTTGGGACGTGGAACTCGAATCTTTCATCAGTTTTGACCATCTGGATTTTTTTGGCACAAAATGCTCATTTGAAAGCTTAAATCGTCAGTTTCGAGGTGAAAAACTTGTCCGATGAAAAAACTAAGCTCGAAATTTGCGTTTAACGTTCAAACTTAGCCCGATGTAGATACCTAGATCAATGTTTTTGAATAATTTCGAAAAATTGAATTTTTAGCAGGCCAAATTACCTGAATTTAGACACCTCACACGATAATTTTACACAAATTTGAAAATTTTTATTTTTTGGGTCAATTTTTGATGGTTATTGAAATAATTCAGAGCCAAACTCAGATGACAATAGTATCTTGACTAGATGGAAACAGCGTACTCGAAAACCACTTGAGCCGAATTTTCAGTGGCTGAAGTACATTTTTGAATTTTTAGCGAATTTTTTAAAAAGGTATTCCCAGTGATACGAATGAGCGAAATGCCCTTGATCTCAGATTTTCAAAATTTTCACAACGCATCACTAAGTATTTCAAAAAAAATTGTATTCATGCGTATTAGATGATGAGTCTGATCTGTCTATGGACATAAATATTTCTAAAATTTTCAAAAAAAATCAAATAAAAAATTGAAGATAGAAAATTTAGAACAAAGTTATCCTATCAAGTGTCAATATAAGTAATTTGACCAGCTGAACACGAATTTAAAGGTCGTTTTTTAGCTTCAAACTTTGTAATTGTACAACGATGTTTTCGGAAGAAAACATGACCAAAAATCATAAAAATAAATAAATTTGAGTATAAATGGCGACAATTGAACATAAATAAGTCTAATGAAACGTATTTTAAGGAATAAAAACATTCCTGCGAAAATGCGATTATTTTAAGCTGACAAAATAAATAAAAAGGATGGTTTTTTGCATTTTAAAGGTCTTCCGCCACCAAAACAAAAAAAAAAAAAATTTGAAAAAATGTATGTTACAGATGTGGGTCTATTATATAATATCTATTTTTTTCGTTTTTTTAGGTTTGAAACAGCATGTAGATATTCGATTTTGAAATTAATAAAAGCTTGTTTCAAGATGAAAATATGATTGAAAAAATTTCCACACATGACCCTTGATATGGTTCATGATTCTTGCAAATTTGAAAAAATTCAGTTGAGAATTGTATCGGAGGTAGATTAAGCAAGGAACCCGAAATACGCTTTTTGCTGGCTTGTCTCGGAATAGGAGTTTTTTTTTTCGCGGTTTTCGCTATTTTTCGAGTTTGTCCTTCTCATATCTTCCTTCGAAATTGAGTTAAGAAGTTGAAATTTGGTATGCAAATGCAGTAAAGGTTCTGAATGTGTGTTTTGGGGATTTCAGCTTTTCACTCTATTATCCATTTGCATCCCTACTCTTTGTTCAAAAAAAAAAAAACCACACCAATTTCTCCATCAGTGGAACAATTCGCGTATTTCCATCGGGTTTAAAAAGTAACGAATCGCGATGTTTTTTTTTCTCTACCATTTTTAATATTTATTCTCGTTAAAATATTCACCTTGATATATGTAACAATCTCTCGATACCGCTAACAACGAAAATAATCTTGAAAAAATAAAAATTTAAACAAAAAGGCATCTATATCTATAAGTATATGAAACCTGAAAAAGAAGAATGTAACCGCAAGCCACGTGCGATATACTTGGAAACGAATACTTGGCAAATGAAATTTCATTGTTTCGAAATTATTATTCTTGTTCGAAAAATATATATCTGTGCATTCATGCACCTCACTTCCTCCTACTCGTTATACACGTTCGACATTGTATAGCTTACCTACACATATCGAATCGATAAATAATAAATGAAAATCGAGCAAATTCTGCTCGCATTCCACATTCTCTACCTTCTTGTGCTTTCATACATATACATACATATGATGCGTCTTTCATGTCATTGCGCCCCACCCTCGGACCCGGCTCGGTCCTCAGTCATCGTACGTCGCCGTTCGTTTATTTGTTCGTTCGTTCTTTCTTTCTTCCTCGGTTTTCCTGAAATTTGTCGCGCGTAGGTACGCTTTACGCTTTATTTATACGAATGCGAATAACATAGCTAACCTTAATTATAAGATCGAATAAAACTTTTTTTGGGGGAAATTTTTCCCAAAAATTGAATTATTATGCATATTTGAATACAAAATGATTATTTTTGGAATTTTTTTGACATTTCCACCTTTTCAAGGGGGTTTTAAAAAAATGTAAGTTTTACGTTTTTTCACAATTTTCTGATAAACCACGAAGGAAATTTTTTTTTTCAAAAACGCAACCCTTGAAACGAATTTACGTCATCAATTTTAGATAATTAAGCGTAATATTTTAATTTCATTCCCCACAAATGATTTTTCAGGGTCACTCAAAAAAAGGTATTTTTTTTACGTGTAACAAATATTTCTTTTTAAATTGAGAAAATGATTTTTTTTTTAAAATTCCATCACAAGGGACACTTTGGTATGCCAGAATACCAATTGGGAACCCCTGAAAAGGGCAAAAATAAGGAAAACAAATCTTAAATAGACGAAGGTTAGTAGTGTATTCAGTCTATTTTACTAAAAATTTACTCAAAAAAATATTTTAGTGATGTGAAAAAATTCTTGAAAAAACGCAAAAAAAACACTTTAAGCACCCCTGAAAAATCGTCTATGGACGATAAAATGAAATTGTTTCCTTAATCATCTAAAATTGATATCTCAAATCCATTTTAAGGGAACATCTCTTCAAAAAAATTTTCCATCGTGATTTTCAGAAAATTGCGAGAAACCCCAAAAAATGATATTTTTTAAAAACCCGCGAAAAAAGAGAAATTACAAAAATTTCATAATAATGATCATTTTGAGTTCAGGTGAGGTAATTTGCTGGTAGTTGATAAGTAAGAGGAATTTTTTTACATTTTCGTTAATGACGTCGCATGCAATGATTAAAAAATTCTGAAAAAATAATACATCATAATCCTACGTATACCTCAGCTCCTCCCCCCCCCACGTGAATCACCTGCCACTGGAATAAATTCCAAATCAATTTAAGGCTACTTGCCAATAGTAGATGACACAAAAATGATCAAAACGGTGTATCATTGATTTAAATACTAATATTGATTGTGCAGAAAATATTTTCTGCTCAAAATATCGCGCTGTGAGGTAAGCAGAGAGGCTATCAACTACAGCAAATTTAAAAAATATTAAATTTGTTAATAATTCAGTTATTCTAATAAGCACAGGTTGATATAATTTTCTGATGCGAATAGCGTGACAAATTTTTCGATGTGAAAGGGTACCTCATATAAATATTTTTTTCGGAAATTTTATTGATTCGCAGCAATTTTTGGAGATATCAACTACTGGCAAGTAAGCGATTTTCACTTTCTAGTAATGGATAACTCCGTTTCCTCCCTTCCAGCTGAACCCAAGCATGTGAAGATTTTATTGCAAATTCAACCATATAGGTCCATAATTTTGGCACAAAAACCATTTCGGTACCTACTTGGCAAAAATTTTGAAAAAAATAAATTTCAACCTCGTTCGCTTCGCAACAATGTTCAGGTTTGTATCAAAACACAGAAATTTTGGGCTTCTGTTTAGTAACGTGAATATAAAAAAGGGGGGGATGCTTTTTTCCTAATCGATAGTAGAGACAGAAAGGGTGCAATGGGGCTAAAAAGTCGAAACCCCCAAAAGGCACATCAAGGAGCTCTATAGACGGGACATGCTTAATTTCAACTTCCTAGACTGAACTGAAGGGGAGTTATGCGAAGAACAAACTCTAAAAATTCGAAAAATCGACCAAAAAACCATTTTTTTGCGGCTCTGAGAGGGGGTGAAATGGGGGTAAAAAGTCCGAACCCCCAAAAGGCACATTAAGGAGCTCTATAGACGGGACATGATTAATTTCAACTTCCTAGACTGAACTGAAGGGGAGTTACGCGAAGAACAAACTCTAAAAATTCGAAAAATCGACCAAAAAACCATTTTTTTGCGGCTGTGAGAGGGGGTGAAATAGAGCTAAAAAGTCCGAACCCTCGAAAGGCACATCTAAGGCCTCAAATGAATGTACATAACAAATTTAAATTTCCTAGCTGAATGGGGGGGGGCAATAGGGCAGGAATAGGGGTTTTTCACGGTCAAAAAGGGGGAAAACCTCCGTATCTTTCCTCCTTACTGACTTAGGAGGTTGATTTTTATATATGTTACACAACTTTTGATTCTGTATCAATTAGTTCAAAAAGGTGCAATTTTTGTATTTTTTTGCCCCTCAGTACCCCCTCCCCCAAAATTGGGCAAAACTAAATTTTGACCCAAGGTCATCCCTACTCAGATATATCTAATCCGTTGCCCAAACTGAGCACATTGTTCGAATTGGAGTGATTTTGGTCGGTATCGAGCGGAGTAAATGATTTTAATGTTCCGGGGGAAAAAATAAAAATAAATATCCAAAACGAATTTTGTTGATATTCCTCTCCCCTCATCCACCGTTGGTCGATAGACTGTAATAGCCTGGTTTTCATTGACAATATATGACACAGAAAATCAGACTAAAATAATCAGTTCATGGCTGAGCTCAAAAATTCCGGTGTTCAATTCTAAATTGAATGACCTATCCAAAATACCAGTGATGTTTTTCATCGATCTCATGATTGTGTTACAAACCAGCTCCAAGGACAAAATTATCAACTACTGGCAAATTATCATCTATTGGTAAATTACCTTATGTATAATAACTCGATTTCTGGAAAAAACTTCCAAAAAAACTTTTCATTTGATTTTTTGAAAATTTTTGAACTCCAAATGAGTTTTGCAAGGTTGAAAAATTGAAATGGGAAGCTGAAATTTTTACCACGCTATTTTTACGCAATTTGACCAAAATTTCTAAAAAAAAGCAATATTTGGCCAGCCTTAGTCTGTACTTATTCGTAGACTATTAGCACGTAGTTAAATATGAAACAATTCCGACCAAACGAGATTGATTAACTACAACTACAGAGCTATCAAGCTGCATCTCAATAAATCTTCTTCACGACTATTTAGAAAATGATCAAGCAGGTAGGTACAGGCCTGCCAACAGTTGGCGCGTAGTTTATCATGCGCGGCCGCTAGCAGGATTAAGTAATCGATTGAAACGACGATAAATTTTGGTATTTTCGATGATAAAATTTCGTCCGCTTACATATACGACGTCGTATGTAATAAGTAGGTAGATACGTCAATGCTTCTGTATCATCGATACCACAGGATGACGCGGATGATGTCGAACTTAGCTGTATTGGGTAATTTTACGATATAAACTTCGTCGCGTAATGCGCATTTGACGACCGCGAGGTCTCTGGAGCGATGGATTTTCGAGCAGACGCTAAAATTGACGCAAATGTTTTTCTCCTTGGCGGGCGTCGAGCGATGCTTTTTTGCCATTAAGCTAAACGAGCGATTTTTCTCTTCTCGTCTTTTTCATTGTTTTTCTCTTACTCGTCACTTGTCATCTGATTATACGCGTGTACTCTCGTAAAACCGTCTACAAAACTAAACGTATACGTACGCGTAAATCTCGCATCTGAAATACTTAGACTACCGTCGTTTATATTAATTCTCTACACTTCGTATAGCCGATCGAATTTATAAAGTACATGTCAATCTTTTCGCACAGTACGCAGCTGGCTAGATTTTTAAATTATTTCGTATATCCGAGCCGCGAGCTGCGTGCTTCCCCTTCATCTTGCATCGTCTCCATGCTGACTCTAAGCCGAAAATTAATTAAAATTGGTGGCCGTTGGTGCGGTACGGTGTCCAGTTTATACCAAACGTAATATAGGTTTATACACCATTCGTTCATCAATAACCAATAACTGCGGCCATTTTTCAAGCGTGTTTATACGCCTAACGTGTGTATTTGTACGTAGGTATGAATTGAAAACCGCGCTCAGTACACATATCGACATCGGCACCGCTTTCAACAAACCGAGCAAAAAATCTTTTTAATTAAACTATCGTCGAATAAACATTTTTTTTACTCAATATTACGCCATACGTTTACCCTTTTCGCGCAATTAATATAAATAAACCTTGATCCGGATACATTACATGGGGTGATTCGATTGCGCATATATAAAATTGAAAAAAAAAAAAAAAAAATGTTTCAACCGATTGCTTTTGTAAATTTGTACCGAAATCAGTGGGTTCTAATATCTTGCAATAGACCAGCCAAATTAGCCAATAATTAATAGACTAATTTATCGGTAAAAATTTTTTTTTCAAGTAGAAGGTTATAAATGTACCACCCCTAAACAAAAAACATATTCAAAATCGTCATGGAATTACTCCCCGAATATCCACTTTCTGGCCCTTTAAACACTTATTTTTCAATAATTTTGTTATAAATAAAGATACAGAAAAAAAGTCAAATAAAAAAATGCAGCTGATCAAATTTCCAATAAAAAATATTATTACACATTTTTCTTAAAAATTGATAGGAACGCGTCTATAAACGGTTAAAAACCGCACGCAGAATATTAGGCCTGTCACGTATCAAGCGACGCCACGTTTTCTTCTGCTACGCCATGTTTTCCAAAGTCGACGCGCGCAACGAAAAATTCGCGCTAAAATGAAAACGTTGCGTCACGTCATAAGCTACTACTACTACTTACAACGTGTAGTAAATATCAAGTAGTAGTAAATGACGTGACGCAACGTTTTCATTTCAACACGAATTTTTCGTTGCGCGCGTCGACTTTGGAAAATATAGCGTAGCAGAATAAAGCATAGCGTAACCGGGTATGTGATGGACTAGCGGCTGGTCGTGATGTACAAAATATACTCTTGACAAGTTTTTTTTTTTTTGGAAATTTGATCAGCTACATTTTAAGATTTGTATCGACTAGAGACAAAATTATCAGTTCAGCGGGCATACAAGAGAGGAAGCTCCATTTCACGTGTACTACAATCCTATGAACAAAAATTTCAGTTTCAAATCAGACCTCTATTTCATCATTTTTTGCATTGCCTGGTGACTGGCTCAAAGGAGAGGGTTTCCACTTTTTCTGGGTGCTTTGTTTTGGTTGTGATCCATAAAAAGAAATTGAATGGCATGTCTGGACGAAGCGAGGGCGAAATTGAAAAAATGGACTTCTCTGATGATCAAAAGGTGCATTTTTAGGAGTTTAAAAATGATCAAAAGGTGCATTTTTAGGAGTTTAAAAAAACACCATAAATGTAAAAATTTTCCCAGTTTTTCTGTTTCAAAGGGAAAAGGGAAGTGTTTAGGAAGGTCGAAGGGTCAAACGATCATAAAAATCATACCCTGGGCTTTACAAAGACTTTAGAATCAGTTTCGTTCAATTCCACCTAATAAAAAATGTTCACAGTTTGTATTTTCCCGCATATCCACCTCTCATACCTGCCCCCACCTCTCTTATGACCCCCTACAAAAAATTAGAAAAAATTTAAAGTGTTTAGGTTAAATAATTCGGTTGGAAATGGTAGAATATAAAAATTTATAAGCTAAACTCGTATTTCAAACACATTTAGACGTTATAGGGGTAGAATTGGTAAGGGTGAGCTAAGGTCTAAAAATTTCTACCAACGAGTTTTCAGACTGTAAGAACCAACTTTCACCGAATATTTTGAAGATCCCAACCAAAGGTCAATTCAATCTTTCTTACCCAAACACACTCTTTCAGCCTAAGAATTAGTCCAAATATTTCAGTATAACAAGAGAAAATATAATCAGGTACATACAAACAAATAGCAAATGTTTTCATAAGATGATTTCACCTTTCGCTAAGAATACAGTTCCCTAAAAATTAAGAAATCTTCCTTCAACATCAATCCCAAATCCCAATACAACGTCGTTGAAATAATAATCACGCTAATACCCACAATATAATAATTGACGAATAACGCAAAGACAAAGCGGTTCAACTATCTAATTTTCGGGGGTGAATTAACCAGACATTAAGGGGTTAAAATTTTCAGTACAAAGGAAGAAAATTTGGCACATTTTTCGCATTAAATACGCGAATACATCATTCGTGCCACGCCAACGAATCAACTGGCACACCGCCATCATAATTCGCGTAAATTCGCGATTTATTTAAACGTTCGTTTAGAAATGAGATGCCAAACAAGTTACAAATTTGCAATTGAAAAAATTTATTTTGATAATTTTTTTTTCAAATAAATGAGTCAAATTTAACGTTATTATTACGTCAACCCACAAAATACATCATCAACGAAATGTACTCATTTTTTTAATTTCACCAAAAATGGCTACGCAACGTTTTAGTCAGCACGTGTAATGAAAAAAATTCGCGCCAAAACGAGAAAATCACATTGTGTCATAAGCTACCACTACTCACAATGTAATACGTGGCTTCGCTGGGTGTCTGACTGGCCAAAGAGGCGAGCGATGTTGTCAGAAGCAAACTACACGACGTTCTCATTTTGACGTGAATTTTTTTCACTGCGCGCGTCGATTTTGGAAAATGTAGTGTCGCGTTGCTAGGTTTTAACCAGTTATGCTACGTTTTCCAAAATCGACGCGCGCAACGAAATATTCGCGCTAAAACGAAAACATCGCGTTGTAAACTACTACTTCTTACCACATGTTTTGAGTAGTAGTAGCTTATAACGTGATGTTTATGTTTTGACGCGAATTTTTCGTTGCAGGCGTTAGCTTTGGGGAACGTAGCGTAGCAGAGTAAAACGTAGCCTTGCTAAGTGTGTAACGGACCTTAAACCCAAAACATAGAAAACAGATATCTTGCAAAGCATGCATCATTTCATCAACGAATAAAAATTCTTTAGATGTTTTATCAACATTTGCACAACCAACGACTCGTAATTCTCTATTACCAGGATCAGGGTTAAGATACTATACAGCGGTCGAAGTTAATAGTGTAAATTGAGGCTCTACACCGCGTCACATAAATTCTACATCGACAACAAAGACCAGCCAAGCCAAATTACTCAAACCCTTTTGACGCAATACCCAAAAACATAGAGTAAACTTTCGCTGCGTAACACGAACCAAAAGGTATAATACGAGATGGTATATGTAGCATTATACACAACAGCAAAAGAGTAAAAGTATTTCATAACATTACCATACCATGTAGTTAGGTATATAGATATATCAATACGTATGTAGATGTACCTTCTGTCGAACTATCTAGAACATATTTACATCTACCTAGACAACATACCACTAATACGTTAGAGTATATGTACACCTACTTAAACCAACTAAAACATGAGGAAAATTCTGCTTGGCAGTATCATTTGGAGCATGTACCTCGTACATTTATCTTCGCTCTTTTTCCCCTCCTTAATCAGCACAGTTTATCGACATCTCCCATCCGTACAAAATTTATCGTCTTACAAATCAAATAAAAACATTAAGATTCGGCACACCCTCTACACTGATATATCAATATCGTCTCATCATTACTTCATTATCGAGATATCTATCGCGTATCTGTTTTTCTCTTCATTCATACACTCAATTTTGGCCTCTCTTCCATCGTACTCCACCCACATTATCAAATCGTTAAGACTATCTCGATATAAATGAATAAATTATACATCATCGATTTTAAAACCTATAACTTGACTTTTTTCACGTGGCAAATATTAGAAATCCTCATTCGCTACTTCTTTTTTCAAGTTTTAATTTCCCGATATCCATCTCTAAAGATGTTTTTGTCTCAGAAATTCAAACGTAATAGGATCTAATATGAAGGATAACTCGGTTCGAACAAATATTACTAAATTGCAGAGTCTCAAAAAAAAAAATCATTTGGGAGGTGATAGGGGGATTGGCAACGTATCTGATATATTTATGTGAGGTTGACCTTGGATGAAAATTCAGTTATGCCCAAATTTGTGGGAGGAGGAGGTGCTGGCGGGCTAAAATGACAAAAACGATTCGTTTTTAAACCAATCGATAGAGAACCAAAAGTTGTACATCATATCCAACAATCAGCCTCGTGGACAGGTATGAGCATTTTCTCTCTTTTTGGCCTTGAAAAAATGCCGCTCTTCACATATCTCTTCTCCAAATTGAGTAAAGGAATTTAAATCTGGCATGTACATTTGGATATGATTCTACACGTGCCTTTTAGAGACTTCGAACTTACAACCATTCTGCATCCTCAAAATGATAGTTTTTTGGATGAATTTTCTTGTTTTTTGTTTGTTCCACACACATCTCCTCTCCGAATTGAGCTACAAAATTGAAATATGGTACATAGATTTAGTACGGAATCTGTATGTGCCTTTTGGGGGTTTCAGTTATTCATTTCAACATCCACCTTTACCCCTACTTATCAGTTTATGTCTATCAGTGACAGTGGTGGTAAATCGGATTTCTTTCGCATGCAGCAAAACAGAGATTTTTCAGCGGAGAAAAGTGCAATTTTTTTCCATGCGTAGCAAAAATTTTTAACGTTCAATTGGGCCAGACCAATGGGTAGGATGTAGGGTATAACTTGCCTTAATATTCAAGTTGCCACTGCTGATCAGTGATAGAGAAAGACTATCCTAGAGCGCTGTTTTTTTTACTCCATAAACAGAATATTTGAAAAGTCCTCACAAAATTGATAGATTATAGTCATTTGTTCATATCTAATTACATTAGAGACATTTTGGCATTTAAAATTTTTATACTTAATTTTTTGTAAGTACGTATTAAAATGCCCTCATTGAAAAAGATATGAAACATAATTTTTGGTCCATGAGATTCAAATTTTTGAAATAAATAAGTACATACAAAAAACTACTGCACATCGCACCTTCCTCTACATGCAAAAAAATTTATATATATATATATATATACACACACACGAAAAGATGAATCCGTGGAAAATAAAAAAGGAAGCTCTCCTAAAAAGGCGACTTTACAGTTGGATTACTACGTTGTTGTTTTTCCTCATGCATCTTCCTCTCTTACCTTATCTTTTTTTTGCTTATTATACATATTAAATACTATACATCGTATACACGTACCATTATATACTATAAATGTATTAAAAAAAAAACGGTGTCTCCGTCGTTAACAAACAACAAAAGCCACATCGCGTCTAGAAAAATCGCCAACCCTGGTGTAGGCAAGAAGGGTTAAGCCTTGAGCGAGATTCTCTTATCGTCGCTGGCTTCGCACACGCTACTGGTATAAGGTATATATTATAGTACACCATAGTATACGTAGTAGTAGGTGCTTGGTAAAAACCATTTTCCAACGACGCAATTTCTTTCCTCCACTCGATACAGGAGGTGACTTTTCATAGGTATCGTACATACGGAAGGGAAAAATATGGGAAAAGGAAGAAAGGACAATATTTTGACACAAATTCGCCTTCTTCCATCCCTTACCATTCACAATAGCGAGATACATTTTTATCTATGTATTCTCTGCCCTTCTCGCACACACCGAACAACCGAGAAAAAAAAAACAAAAAAAGAACAACGAATAAAAATCTCTACACAGAGAGAGAGGGAGGGAGAGAAAGAGAGAACGCCTAAAACAAAAACAAACAAGAGTGATAAGAGAAACTATGCCATGTTAAGGAGAAAGATATAAAACAAAAACAAAACCTCGAGACAAAATACAAATACCGATGATGATGAGGATGAAGACGAGCCGAAACAATGAATATAAAAATTCAAAAGACAGCTACAGCTAGGTATATAAAAACTCATAGCCTACTGAGCTAGAGTCGTATATCCAACAGTAATAATAACAACAACAACAACAACAACAACAACGTTGAGAAATCGGTCACGACCAAATGACATAATTGTACACTTTGGAAATTTCCTCTATTTTCCAATATCTCTTCCTTCCTCCTCGCTCTCTATATATATACACGTACACCCAACGACAACGTCCATTTCTCTATACCTACACAATATTTATACGCCTTTGCCATGTTGTCTGGTGTCTTTCTTTGCTCGCATGACGTTCTAGTTTTATCATCACATCTCTCTGCTCCTCTACCTTCGGCTACTCCCGGGTTCCAATATCATCGTCAAAATAAACAAGAATCGCCTTCTCGATGTAAACTGAGTACACCGAACGACGAATTTCAATCAGATACGTCCGTAGATGAGAAAATGTCGAAAATTTCAACGAAACGACTTCCTTACTTATTTATTCAGTTATTCGCAAATGTTAACGAGAAATTCTAGTACAGCAGTATGAAAAATATTTACTAAAATTGAAGGAATACACTAAAAGCTGACGGGCTTAGCATCTATTTACTCGTTCGTTCGGATAAATGCCCTTTTCTTGTGAAATTATAGCATCGACCTTGAACGCAAATTTTTTTCAAAGTGCCCTAAAATGTTACTTTGCAAGTAAGCAAAAAATCTCAAATTATTATTTTTTTCATCGATACCAACACATACAATGAATCGCATTATCAGGTCTTCAGGTCAAAATCTGATGTTTTGATAACTGACGATTTTTAAATTATATACAAGTTTCAGAGGGTAAAATTTTCAAAAACAGTATTGTACATTTGTACACATTTTTTATGTTACCTCCAGTCCCCACTTGCCTGCACTCATTTCAATAAGTTCCATATGAGCGAAATTTTAAAATTCAGTACACTATACAAGAGAAGTTGAAATTTGTTTCTGACTTTTAGGGATAAATTCTTCAGAAAAATTAATTAAATTTTTGTAGTTTTTGCATCCTCCTCCTTCTTTCTCATTTATATCATCTTAAACTGGAACGAAACCAAAGGAAGCGAAAATAGTATTATAGAAGAACTACGAATTTCAACTATCAAATTTAAGGGATATATAGTACACCAGGTACATCAACTCAACTTCCTGGCTCAATTTGTAGGGCAGGTATTGAGCGTATTAAACTCGAAAAATATGAAAAATCGAACAAAAAACCTACATTTTTGGGTCTGTGAGTGGGGGTGCAATACAGCTGAAAAGATGAAACCATCTAAGAGGTATATTTTAGATCCTCGCTTAATTTATATGGCAAGTTCCAACCCCCAACCATAATTTGGAGACAAGATACGCGAGGGAAAAATCTTCATTTTCCGATACTAATTGACGTAGGAGGCTAATTTTTGTATATGTTATATTGAGTGTCCCTCATTAACCTCGCCATCCTTATATCAGTGATAGGGCAATTCATTACACTTACATGTATGAATGGTTAGCATACCCAAAAAAATTGCAGGGGCTAAGATATACTATTTTCAAAATTTTATTCTCACTTTGAAAATTTAAAGAAAAAAAATTATTAGTGATAAAAATTTGCTGTCTGCTCTAAAACATAGTGTATACTCTCGAGCATGTGTAGAATAAAAATCAAGAGTGGGGGAGAAGTGGTTTGCAAATCTAAACGATATACTTATGAAAAAATGTAGTAAAAATTTGCCATTTTTTCATTTTTTTTTGAGAATAGCTATTGAAAAAATCATTATGAGCTTCCCACTGAACACCCTTCCTTCTTCCCCCACCCAATGGTTTGGGCATGAATCCTAAAAATTTGTTTCTCAGTAAAGAAAAAAATGTAAAATTTTGAAATATTTTTTTTTTTAATCTGTGATTTTCTTAACATTAAATGGGAAGCCACCTTGAAAGTTTATGTGCGGGTCTGGGGAGCTTACAATGGCTTTTTCAGAAATAATTCATAAAAAAATGATAAAATTAAAAATTTCCAACTACATTTATTTATGGGCGTATAGTTGCAGTTTGCAAACCCTTTCATCCCCACTCTTGATTTTTAAACCACAAATACTCGACAGTATACACTATGTTTTAGAGCAAACAGCAAATTTTTATCATTATCAATTTTTTTTCTATGAATTCTCAAAGTGGGTGGCATGTATGGGCGAAAATAAAATTTTGAAAATACCATATTTTAACCCCTTCGAATTTTTAGTATGCTTACCATTATACATATAAGTCTGATAAGTTGACCTATCACTGGTATAAGGATGGCGAGGTTAATGAGGGGCACTCGGTACAACTTTTGAGTTTTTCTTTTGATTCGTTTAGAATCGAACAATTTTTGCAATTTCGGCCCTTCAGCCTCCCCTTGAAGGCAAGACTATCTGAAAAATCATACGCAATAAAAATACTCTGTTTTGTGACTGGAAGATTTCACCTTTGAAAATATTTTTTAGGGCTTGAAATGGAAACCGGGAAAATTTTAACTGCTGACAACCAGGTCCGTATGCAAGAGGAGGTTTTGAGGACATCATTTTTTATTTTTTTTTCTCCGAAACTAAAAATCATTTGCTCAGCTCGATACCGACGAAAATCGATCGAATTCGG
Organism: Ferrisia virgata; assembly: GCA_900060175.1. Lineage (NCBI taxonomy): Eukaryota > Metazoa > Arthropoda > Insecta > Hemiptera > Pseudococcidae > Ferrisia > Ferrisia virgata. The sequence goes on along the minus strand of FIZR01031913.1, from coordinate 18,833 downwards.
GAAATAGGCTTCGATTGGCGATGGATTTGATATTCTGAAATGGGGATTATTTCGGATCAAAATTCAGTTGTTCCCAAATGAGGAGGGTTGAAATCGCAAAAATTGTTCCGCTTTGAGCCAATCGATAGAACATTGAAAAGTAAGCACGCTGAGTGCACACTACGTAAGGAGAGTTAAAAAATGGTATTCGAAAAATAAGTGCCACCTTAAACAACATCAATTTTACATATTCGCATCCTCATTCGAACTTCGTTCTTATTCTATATTCAATCAACGCAATTTTTCCAGCGTCAAACATTATTTCGTTTTTGTTTCTTGTTTTACGCTTTTACGACATTTCAAAACTACGAAACGGAAGCACGCACTTAGTCTTCGTCTTTTTATATTTCTTTCGCAAAACAATACAACTTATATACGACAAACACGAAACGAAACAACGTTCAAGTCCCTCTGATTTCCTCCTCTCGTTGAAAAAATAAAGGGCATTGTATACTTATAGGAGCGCGAGAAATGATGAAAAAAGAAACAATACGGAGTAAAATTCTACGCAAGAGCCGACAACGTTGTTTAGAACAAAATACGGTTGGGAGGGGGTGGGGGGCAATAGCCCAAAACGGAAGGCGCAACCTTTTTGAATTATCTACTCGGTAAGCGATTTTTCTCAATCGCACTTCATGTAAGTACATCACATACACACACACACACACACACACACACACAATACACGAACACAGAACCATGTAGGTAGGTAAGTAGGTAGATAGGTAGGTATGTAGATGTATAAGTAGTTTACAGACACAAATTTTGAGCATAAAATCGAACGAATCGGAAGCAGACTTCTAGTCAATGCAGATAGATAAAAAAAAAATGGTTTTAAGCTTCGTTTTTCATCACATCGACGAATTTATCCATCTTCATTTATATATATTTATTTTTTGGTTGTATACATATCCACTGGTTATTTAAGCGAATTAAATGGGGCATTGGTGTAAGTAGATCCACTCACAAACTGGATTATAATTCCATGCTTTACACATGTCTCTTTTTATACTTGAAAATTTTACTGCCATGGAAGAAATATGCTTATCCTAAAATTACTACTGACACAATTTTTTTTATTGAAAGCGAGATGAAGGTCGAAAAGAAAATATAGGTAAGTATATTTTGAAGGGTAAATCTGTACATAGAATTCTGTCAACCTCAGGGCTATTTCATTTCGTATCAATGGACACAAACGAATTCCGGGAAATGAACATTTCATCCACATTTTGCTTTCTCAAAAACATCGAACAATTACCTTGACCTTTCTTTAATTCGTATCCTAGTCAAAGGACACTACTCGTATAAACGAAATTTTATACGTATTTCGTCAACCGAAACGTATTCACAATTATACATTTAAATTTAAAATGCATACGACCAGGTAAAAAATTCGTCGAAATCATCAAAATAAAATCACCTTAATGAAATGAATGAAAAAAAAAAAAAAAAAAAACTAAAACTAAAACGCACGCACAATGATCTATGCGGAAATTGTTCTCGTTTTACAAACATTTCATTCTTTCAGGTGAAATATTATGCTTACCTGATTTTTTAATTACGTTCTCAGAACTTTTGATAGGATACTACGGTACCACAAAGTCGAAATATATCAAAAATACTCGTCTAATACTCCTATTAAATCTGCCTACTGAGTTGTAATTCTCTAGCTCAATTTTGAGTCGAGATGAGACACCCGATAAAATTATTTGAATGCCAATAAAAAAGAAAATTATCCGTATCTATTCTTCTGATTGAATTAGAAAAGCTAATTTTTGCATATTTCGTATTACTTTTGTTGCTCCATTGAGCAGCTTGAAAAAGAACAAATTTTGCTACTTCTGACCCTCAGCAATCAGTGGCTCAAGGTCGTACCCACTCATATAATATTAATTAATTCGTCGCCAATCTAAGTCTACTAGTCGAATTCGGACAATATTATTTTTATCTTTGGGAAAAAATAAAATATTAAAAATAAATAGCCGAAGTGCCGAAAAATCGTCCCTTTGACCATCCAAGGATACTTCTTTGTTTCTGTGAAAAATCATCTCCTCTGTATTCTCCCTTCTATAAAAATGTTTTCATCGCATTGTTCCACTTCATCTGCTCATATACACTACGAACGTGGCAAACGAACACAATCCACAGACTCTTCACATCCGTTCGTTGTAAGCTCGGTTCAGCGAAGAGTAGACAACAATAAGCATCAACAATTAATCCGCGAGGACAATATCGATAAATCAAATCAATTAAAAAAACTCGACACAGCAATGAGAATCGACTACATAATTGAAACAAATTACTGGCAGTTATCGAGAACATACATATTATGGTGGAGCGGGAAAAAAAAAACATACCTCAAATGTTAACCGTTTTTATGCAGGATACTTATTTCTAGCGAGGAAGGGAAGACAACATACAAAATTTCAGCCAGATATCTCAACGGGGAGTGACGCTAGGGTGTCTTCAAAGTAGGCCATTTTCGAAAAGAATGAAGTTTTTCTCGATTATGGCTTACCAAACTCTTCATGAAACTTCTCACATATCCAAAAGGTGCGATTTGAGTTTCTACGTCTCCCTGAACCATTGGCGACTTGATTGGATACCACTTTTAGAGTTCAAAATGAACTTTGAAAGTTTGTAAATTGCGAAAATCAAATTTTCAATAGAAGAAATGCGCGGTCTGCGATGCTCCAATTTTTATGAAACTTAGATAGTTGGAAAGAGCGTGTCAGTAACTCCCAAAATCCAAATTTTCAGTTTTCCAAGTTCATTTTTCAATTTGTTACAAATTTTTAAAGATTTTTTATACAGATAGGAACGTACATTAGAAGTAATATTTTGTGCATGATTTACATTTACAAACAAATCTTTGAAAATTAAACTCTCTACTTGATATTAATTTAGAAGAATTTAAAGGTATACAAATTCATCGATGCATTTTTATAGTATATAGTATTACAGCCAAGAATAATTTTCATGCACGCCGCGACTATATGGTATTGTCATCAAAAACCTTCATCTACGATATCAATTTAAATAATAGAGGATAAATATGTCTCATCTAATGTCAAAAAAAAAATGTCAAAAGCCATTTCATCTGCATAATTCTGATTTTTTTTATGTTGCATTATCACAAAAACTAGTCGATTACACACTACTAACCTATGATTGATAAAAGAGGGGCGAGCATTAAGAAAATCCGTTTTGCGGCCTCAGAAAGCTACTAAAGCCCATCATACAGCTAGCTACGCTACGATTTCCGAAGTCAACGCGCGCAACAAAAAATTCGCGCCAAAACGAGAACATCGAACAATTATGTAATATGTACCACATGTTGCAAGCTACGTCATACACCTAGCTACGCTACGTTTAATTCTACTACGCTATGTTTCCTGAAGTCGACGCGCGCAGTGAAACACTTGCGTCAAAACAAGAATAACGCGTTGCATTGCATGCTACTACTACTTGCCACGCGTTCTATGTAATACGTACATCTGTAGTAGTAGTTTACAACACTGACGCGACGCAACGTTCTCGTTTCGACTCAAATTTTTCACTGCGCGCGTCGACTTTGGAAAACACAGCGTAGCTAGGTGTGTGACGCATGGGGTCTAAGACCACGTTGGCAATGTCAGATATTCGTCTACATTTATTTTCATTTCTCCGGAAGATGAAAATAATTTACTTTGCTTGATACTGGTTAAAATCATCACTCAAATTCAGCCAGTTGGTTTGCATTAACAGCATATTACATACAAACATTTATTCGAGTAAGGATGACCTTTGGTCAAAATTTAAGCTTGTTTAAATTTTTCAGAGGAAGTAATGAAGAGTGAAAATGTCAAAATTTGTTCATTTTTGAGCCATAGTATATTCATTTTAGCTCAAAAATGCCCCAGAACGAATTAAAATTCATAAAAGCAAAAATTTCGTACATAGGTACTATGAAAAATCTATGCATACTGAGTAAGCCACTTGGGAGGGGGGGGGGGTGCAAAGCTTATTTTCTAATTATTTCTTCTAAAATAACCCACTTATGAAAAAAATATTGACCCAAAAGTTGTAGAGCATTTAAAAACGAACATTTTCACACCTCCGACTTTTTCTGGTCGTGGGAAGAGCTAGCGTGTCAAGAAAAAAATCATTTTTGAAAATCTTCAATTGAAACGAATAGTTCTCAAGAATCTGCTCAACTCGCTTTTAATGGTATTTTTCTTGTCTTGTACTTCACACTACTAAGAAAAATGTTGGACCGTCACTTTTTCCCAATGTAGGGGCAGGGAAGGAGGGAGGAGAGGAGGGTCTTCTCTTATAAAAATTGCAACTTTCTCAAGAGATAAGTCCATTATGCTAAAAAAATCGAAAAATTGGTTCGGACAAATGTTGTAGAGGGTTAAAAGACAAATATTTTTCATTTTTTTTTTACATTTTTCTTAGGGGCTGATAGGACGCAGATATGAAGAAAAGAGAAACACGTGTCACATTTGAAAATACCGTAGAAATTAATCTTTTTCGTCTATGCGAGTCAGGTATAAATTCCAAGTCAAAACTTGAATGAGTATAACAAGGGTTTTTGTGGTTATAGAAATCGATTTTGGCAGCTATTTGAACGTAGTTGGATCCAAATTGGACTTCAGAAAAGGAAATTCAAAATTCAAAATTGGCCAAATTTTCAATATTGATGTCAGTTTATGAGGTCTAAAAATCTGCTGTTCTAGATTAATGAGAGTTCCTAGGTTTTGAGCCCAAATTAGGCCCAAAAAAAAAGAAGTTAATATTTAAAAATTTTGAAAAACGCACACAAATGGGTATCGCATTTGGTATATGGGTTTCCAATGCGCTGCTTCGGGATCTCGAAACTATTATCGTCTAAGACAATTTTAGAGCTTAGTAAATTGACATTAATGCTGAAAATTTATCAAATTTTGGATTGTGAACCTCGACGCAGCAAAAAGTGCTTGCTACACGACCCATCATTCAAAACCACGATCTGAACAGAGCAATTTTTTGTTCCTAAATTTCACAAAGAGGTAATGGAGCAATGTAAAATTTTGAAAACAAAAACTTCGCTCAAATCATAGTTCCGACTTCGGAATGGTGGACTCTGTAGTAGGAAATTTTTGCTGCATTTTTGGTTATACACAAAACTTGCTTATCTCAATTACTTGAAGAATCTTATAAAATTCAAACAAATTCTATCTCTTCAATAACGAAGACAGGTAAAATGTAAATATGACAAAATTTGTAACAAATATATTTTTCTCTACGTTTGGCCACGTAGATCGGTAATTAGATAAAAATTCTGAAACTGATCATTTCTTATATTTTCAGATGCCTGTACAGAGCTACCTATGGAAAAAAGAGGAGCTTCGAGCACTGCCGTTGTTTTTATAGCTTGCAAAATTCGATTTTGATAACCATTTGAGCGTTCGACTCAAACTGAGATTTAGAAGGGGAGGTTTGAAATAAAAAATTTGCCAAATTTTGGACATTGGTGTGAATTTATAAGATCTAAAATCGGTTGGTCAGAATTATGGAGTTTTTAGCTTTTGAATCAAAATTATACTTTCAAATGGGATGTTGAAATTTCAAAATTTTGAAAAATACACGCAAACAGGTATTGGATTTAATATACAGGTTTTCCAATGCTCTTCTTTGGGATCTTGAAACTATCAAGTATTGAGACAATTTTGGAGCATGGTAAATTAACTCTAGCGTCCAAATTTCGAACATTCCCTTCAGAAGCCTAACTTGGGCCCAATGCTCAATTGCTTGTCAAAGCCGAATTCTGCGACCACAAAAATCATTGTAATGGTCTCATTCAGCTTTTGGCTCGCTGAAATCTATACCTGTCTCGCCTAGGCGAAAAATATCCATTTAAAAAGGAATTTTCAAGTACCGTTGAAGTTGCTTTAACTGGTTTAATCCGCACTGCACATCTATACTAATATCATTTCTCAACTCTATGAGGTATGTGGCAGATTACAGTGCTGATCACGTTACGTTACGTTATATTACCGTTACAATAACGTTATATGTAAAATATAATTTTTACAAGTACGTATTTTTTGTTCCACCCTACTCTGAAAAATGACGTTTCCATTTTGTTACAGTCAAGTTTCCCTTATGTTACCAAAACTTTCACATTTCCTTCATCCTAGAACGCGAATAGATGAACAAAACATCGTAATTTATCAATGTTCAACAATTCTTCGCACATCAGTCTAACAAAATTCCTACAAGAATGCCATGCACACAGAATAGATACCGAACAACTGATCCTATCAAATTAAGGATGGCTTCGAAAAAAAAAAAAAAAAAAAAAAAAAAAAAAAAATACTCGCCGAATCGACGCAGATGGATACATACGTAAAAGTACCACTTCACATTATGTCAATATAATCGCACAAAAGAAAATTATCGTCGTGGTCGAGAGTAGCACAGCGTACAAACGTAGGATAAATACCATAAGGAAAATGAGGAAAAACTTCGCATGATCCGGCCCAGCGAACGTCTACGATGGTACCGATCAAATAAATGTCCGTCAATTTTTCCACTTCCATTATAAATGCACCATTACCCTCGAAGCCCGAAAGTGACGATGGAGAGATACGATTACGAGAAAAAAGCCTCCTCATCTTTTCATTTTCGCCGATCGCTATTCGGTTTCTATTCGTGTTACAGGAAAAAAAAAATAAAAAATAAAATAGAATCAGCGGCTGTAAAGCCTTAGGTAATAAATTTGGCGTAGAAATTGATTTTCTCGACACATACTTGTCAAAAATTTCGTCTAATTTGAATTTAGAAAGGTGGCGCAATTTTGATACAAATAAATACCGCGATACCTACACATGACGAAACAAAAACATTCTTAAATGAGCAACTCGCTACAAAAAAATTTTTTTTTACAACCTTGACGAATAATGTCACGAATACGATCGAAGCTAAAAATGTGCATACGTATTTTCCCAACCCTTATACGTACATATACCACCTACCTAGCCAGTGTACCTTCAAACACAATATTCAGTATAAATACTAACATTTTTACCCAATATCTACACATACTAGCACACGTATGCACTTCACAAAAGAAACCATGAAAAGTTTTTCCTCATATGTACTATTCATACCATGAAGGTGTATCTATATGAAAATAATATTTTTGCCACTACTTCGCCTTCGCCGTTCGTTTTTCTCTATTTCCGTTTCCTTTACGTATTGCTACACTGGTACGAGTACGTATATAAGGTATTTCTCGAACACGTTCTCGTACAGATACACGGCATGGGTAAATTTCTCGTTTTTCAATCAATATTACGAGGGTTAACTAATAGCTAAGAAAATGTATAAAATCCCTCGGCTTAATATTGCACTATGGACTAGGTACATGCTACATAATAGCCATATACAGACACTTGTATGTAATTCGTATCGTTCATCTACATGCTGAGTACATAGAAGTATACGTCACTCATTTCGAACGAAAGAAAAAAAAAACCACATACCTCTTTGTTATCAGCCGAATAAACGATTATAAAAGATTTTTTTATCTATAATTTCCAATTACCATAATCGAATTATTCATTATCGTATCTCTTAAGATTTCTTAAACATCTACTACGATAGATATATATTTATTATTTCACGTAACCAAGAAAATCATTCCACTTTTTAGCGTATTTTATGGGTACCTATGACGGTATCGAATTTAAAAAAAAAATTTCCCAACATGCATCGAAGTAACATATACTGATGAAAAAATTCCCGGCATGCACTTCTTTTTGACTGGATTTTTTGAATGATTCACCAGCTTTTGCCATTCAACGAAGTGCGTGTACGACAAGCTTTTACTAATAACTTGAAACAAAAATTAATAAATTTTAGCTTCATTGAACATCAATTCAACCAGAAAGCTATCCAATTGAATAGAATGGTTTCATTTATTTAATTATTTGTTATGTGATTAAACAAAATCAATGTTGAGATTATCGCTTATTTGTTACTTTCGTATTGAATTTACGCATTCGAGTAGCTTTTTGATGCGAAAAAATTTTCCATTACCAAACAGAGGTATCTAAAATCCGTACAAGTTTATATTTCAAATTTCAATATTCTAACTGAATTTGGAGGGGGAAATGGGCTCGAGACTAAGTGGAGAGATAACCACAACATGCATATCGATTTGCAATTTTTACCCTTCAGCACTATTTTCCTGAAATTTGGACATGATTGAATTTTGGCCCAACATCGTCCCCAGGTATATGTATATTATACGTATTATTTATCTATGCAATTCGTCACCTATCAAAGCTCAGAGCACAAACTTGAGCGGTGTTAGTATTGAATGGAGTAAGTGGTTTTAGTCTGGAGAGGAGACAAAACTAAAAAAAAAGCATCGCAATGCGTTGCTTTTTGGGTCCAATTTTCATAAAAGAGATGGTTTACGAGAATTGTCCACTCATGAAATGAAAAAATAGGAAAAAACATCACTTTGTAATGTTTTTCTAGCCTAATTTTAAATGAATTAAGAACATATTCGAATTGTCTACTCATGGAATAAAAAGAGGAGCGCTCTGAGATGTTTTTTCTTGAACAGTAGTAGATTTACAGGTAGATATTGGAGAGAATAGACGACCCCCCCCCCCAGAAGCATCTAAGACCTATACTAACTCTACATACCAAATTTCAACTTTTTAGTTCAATTCGAGGTGGAACTATGCGAGGAAAAACTCAAAAAATGAGAAAAGCCGACCAAAAAAATTACAGTTTTGGTGCTGTGAGGGGGTAAAATAAGCCTGAAAAGTCGAAACTCTAAAAAAAAACACATATCTGGAACCTATATTAAATCTACATATCGAATTTCAACTTCTTAGCTCAATTTAGAGGGGAGTGATGCGAGTAACAAAAATCAAGAAATGAGAAAAACCGAACAAAAAAGTACATCTTTGGGGCTGTGAGGGAGTGCAATGAGGCTGAAAAGTCTAAACCCCCAAAAGGCACATATTTAACCTCTTCCAAGTCTATAAACCTAATTTCAACTACCTAACTCAATTTGGAAGGGCGACAGGGTAGGAACAGCCCTTTTTCAAGCTCGAAAAGGGGAAAACCCCTCTCTTATCTCTCCTCCTATTCGACCTAGAGGGTGACGTTTGGATGTGTTACACAACTTTGAATTTTTCATCGATTGGCTCAAAAAGGAAAATTTTTTTCGATTTTAGTCCCTCAGCATCCCCCCTCTCCCAAATTTGGGGATAACTGAATTTTGACCCGAGGTCATTCCCACTTCAGAATATTAAATCTACCGCCAATCTAAGCTTATTTCGCAACTCTTATCGATTTTGAGTAGTATTGAGCTGAGTAAATGATTTTTAGTTCCAGGGAAAAAAATAAAAATGAATATTCGAAATTGCCAAAAATGGTTGTAATGGTCCTCTAGGACTCCAAAATGGATTTTGTTGATATTGCCTCTCTCATCTGCTGTAGATTTATAGGCTATAATAATCTGGTTTTCATTGACAATGTGACATAGAAAATGAGGCTTTTTTATTGATTAGAAGTAGGGGCACAAGTAAATATCAGTGTAAATAACCGAACCCTCCCGAGACCAGGCACATTAGAGACCCAACTACATGCACATACCAAATTTTAACTTGCTATATCACATCGGAGGAGAGATGTGGGTTGGAGAAACTCAAAAATTAAGAAACCCCTCCAAAAAACCACTTTTCCAGAGGGTTGAAGGGGGTGCAGTGAGACTGAGAAGTTGAAATCCCAAAAAAATCACATCTAGGGTTCTTACTACATGTGCATGCCAAATTTCAGTCTCCTAACTCAATTTGGAGGGATGATATGCGACAGACAAACTCAAAAAATGAGAAAACCCACCCAAAAAACCATTTTTTCAAAGCTGTGAAATGATGAAATGGAGATAGACACGTTTAGGGCTTCTGCAAAATGTACATGCCTAATTTAAACCCTCTAATTTAATTCGTAGATGAGATATGCACGGAGAACTATTTTTTCAAAGTCAAAAAAGGAAAAATCTTGATATATCCCCCTCCCCCATTCAATTGACTTATTCGAGATGTTATACAACTTTATTTTTCTATCGATTGTCTAAAAAACGAGCAATGTTTGTTCCTCAGCACCTACTTCTCTATATAAATTTGGACGTCACTGAATTTTTTTAATAAATTTTTAGTTTCAGTAAAAAAAAAAAAATAAAATAAATAAAGGGCGCATACTTTTCCAGATTTTACGATTAAAACAAGTTGTGTTGCTTGGGACAAAATCAAATGATGTTCAATTTTACAGTATGATGTTTTATGTTAAACCTCACAAAAATTTAACAATCCTAGAAACTAGAATTGACATTGATCAACCTGGATGAAATTTTAACTCGAATGTTTTTACGTACTAATACAACTTTTTAGAAGGTGAAGTTTCCAAAATATTAGAAATCAATCTTAGAAACAATCTGTCGAGACCACGTGTACACATCATAAAAAATTAATTCTTCTGGAATCAGTTTCCAATTTTTCCCTCCACGATCAAGTTATTTTTACTATCTATGATTTTGAGACAAAATTCAAAATTTTTCTGCACCTTCTGTATGAGAAAATGAAATATCGATTCATTGTACATTTTCTCGACCTTACACACAATTAAGGAAATCCTAAATTCGAGTACCTATTAAGAAATAATAAAAAATGTTATGACTCATTTTTATTCCCATCTATTATCAATATTCAGCGTAATGCTTCGATATTTTAATCATTCGCATTTATTTGAAAAAAAGTAACACATTTCATAGTTTTTAGAGCCTACTGCTATTTTCAAAATTTCTAGATCAAACTTATTTTAAATAAAGTGATACAGTTGCAATGATAAAGGTAGTAGTTGCGAAGAATGGTATGATTATGTAGAGCAGAGGGCATCTACCTAAACTGCTTCGAGCTGCTCAAGGCTTTCCAGCACTTGAGAAGTGGAAAACATTAGCCAATAACGCGGTTTAAAAATCGAACATAAATGGCTCTGGTCTGGGCTAATGTAGTACTTCGCTATATACTTTTTATACTACAGACAGAAACTACGAAGTACTACAGTAGTAACAATTATTCAGAAGCTATCATAGCGATAGATGGAATTTCTTTTTCGATAAAAAAAATGAACAATGTAAAGACTACATATTTTATAGGTAATCGGATTCATATTGAAAACCTTCGAATTAATCGCGATAATTAAAAATATTTGTGATTTCACACTTCATACACCAGAATTATATTTTATTAGATGCTCGCAACTCGAATCGTAATATTACATTTTACTTAAAAAAAAATACGATGAAAAAAAAATTTGCATCTTACCTTATAAGTAATGGTACGAGTGGGTGGTGGTTTCTGCATTTTTTTTTCAGCCAGTCTTTCTTTACTGCCACTACGACTGTCCCCATCTGTATCTGTACCACAAAAAAACACCACAGTTGCAATTAATACCAGTATCACGGTTCATACTTAAACGAGCGTACATTCATGAATATTACTATTTTCTATTTATCGACTAACCATCTGCTTAAACATGATAACGACTCTAACGAGATACAAGCGTACGACATCATTTAGCGGCAAATACTACGCTAGTACGTACGTACCGAATGATAACAGATATTAAATCCTTTAATAATATAGATACGCAGTGTACCTACAACCTAGTTATTATACGAGGGTAGCCAAAAATTTAAGATATCATATAGTAGGTGTAGCTAGGTACCTTCGACGTTGAAATACCAAACGACAAAATCGCCTTCTTCTTTCTCATATATATTAACGCGATTCGAATAATACTCATCCATACTGATACGAATTTAGCAACCTCTTAGCAAATATCGAAATCAGGAATAAGTACGAGCGAATAACATTACACGATCTAAAGTCATCTTGATGAAACAACACAATATCACAGCCGTCAATTCAAAACGGTAGTAGCACGCGAAAATCTAGACCGAAATTGAAGCTGGTATATTATCGAAATGCATTTATCACGCGGTATAATGAGCCTCTCGTTAAAAATCATCAATGAACGAGTTCTGTTTGACTCGTTCTAACCGCGTGATTATTATTCATAGTTCCGCGTATTATCTTTCGAATACTCAACAAGTTAAGACACAACGCGTACAGATAACATCACATATTCGAATATGTTTTACAAGAAATTTAAACGTAATATTCGCAATAAAAATTTCCCTATATTTATTTTACCTCGTTGATTCGTTGATAAAAATTTCACTATTCTAAGATAAGGCGTAGCGTCGTAAACAAAGACGAAATCAAAACATTGCGACGTTGCCAGATATCATGAATCATGATCTTCAATATTTGACGGTACCGGTTTGCGTCATGTAGGTAAACAAGTAGGTAATTCGTATAGTTTGAAACGTTTGATATTGTTTTTATTTTTTTTTTTAGTTTAATTCAAGGCTTGAGACTGAAACGATTATTTCGTTTTGTTTTGCTCGCAAATTTGAAAAAAATCATTCATTTATCTATCCTAATCATTCGTCTTTCTTGTAAGAAGGTAGGAACTATCTAGAGTTTTGCTCATTTCATTTCCATTTCGGTCTTTCGTGTTCATACTATTTCGAAAATTTTGTTTCGTTCCGTTCCTATCTTTACAGATAATTCACATTTTAAATATTACAGCGGTTAAATAAAGCTTAATTTGCACCTTTTCGTCATTCAAATTTCAAAATAATAAAATTAACTTTGCACAAAATCACGCCTTCGAATTGTGAATCCAATATTGAATTTTTAGTACTTTTTCTGAGTTTTTCACAAACGATTTGTTCTTATTCATTCTCAATCTTTTGGTTGAATTTTTGTGTTGTTTCATAAGTTTATTGTTCCTTTTCAAGTCAAAGACGTTTCCTCCCAATTCGTTTCTATCCTTTTGAAATCGTTTTATTCTCTCCGTTTCGTTCGGTTCTTTGCATTCCGCTCTCAAGCCTTGGGGATGATTAACAAATTTGCTGAGATTGAATCCAAATTAAAAAAATTCAAATGGGTTAATGTTATCAAAGTTACTATTTTAAAAACTTTGAAAGGTACCTTTCTTAATACAGTAGGCGCCGCTTATTGTAAATTCGCTTAATGTAATTGAAAGGTTGATCGAAAATAAAGAAAAAATGTTGAAAAATAGATGAAAATTGGCCTAAATCAAGAAAAAAGTTGTTGAAAGTCATCGGAAATTCGGTGAAGTTTAATAAAAATGGGTAAACAGTTGAAAAAATCGAACGAAATTCACAAAAAAATGTTGAAAATTGTGTGAAAATTTTTTTGCATTATTCTCTTCATGTTATAGTTCGCTTAATAGCATAAAAACTACTCGATCCTGACTCGATTACAACAAACAGCGTCTACTGTAATGGATGAGTGAGTAGTAAAATGAAATATTACGAAAACTTGAAAACTATTGAGAAGTACAAATATGAAACAAATTATAAGGTGTTTTCGAGCGTTTACAAACTGTAAAAACAGCATCGACTGCTTTTGTTTTTTGTCTTCGAGCGTTTATATAGTTTTTGCTGGATGTGCAGTAAATGCAGCATGCAGTTACTGCACAAAAATTTCCAGTCAGTTTGGAGTTACCTTTTTTTTGCTGCTTTATAATAAGCATCGTATTTCTCAGTGTTTTAAAGTATCCTCTGCACTTCTTGTAATGGATTTTAATTTTATTCTAATTTTATCACTTTTTGCAGTTTATTATTATCAATTTTTGTTTCAAATTTTAAAATTTTTCATTTTTATAAATTATTTACAATCAAGAGACAAAAATGCTAGTGTGAGTGTTCATTTTAGCTGCATGCATAATTAAATTAGGCTTCCTGCAAACGCTCCAAGACACATATAAGTGAAATATGATGATTAAAAAAAGAAAAAATAGATAAGTAATTAGGTATAGTCTGTTTAATTTAAATTGAGCTCTGGTTATCAGAATAAAAATGTAAACAATATGCTATAAACCAATCACATTGCTAGAAATCTGTTGGGTACTGAATTTTTAACAATCTGATTGGTTCACAGAATACTGTTTACATTTCCGTTATGATAACCAATGCTGAATTTAAATTGAACAGACTTTAAAAGAGGTATCGAAATTGTGTATAGTTAAATAGTAAACACCGAGAGGTTATATGCAAAATCTCCATCAGTCTATTTTATTATTTTAAATCTTTTTCCTGCAATAAAATGAAAAGAAAAAAGAAATAAAGAATGATGATTACGGATTGATTGAAACCTTATTACTAAGGATCTCCTCAATTCGTTTACTTTCAACGTAATTAATAAAAGGAAGTACAATACACAGTTTGGTTTATGAAACAATGATATCGAAAGAATTTTGCAAAAAAATCTTATTCTCGAAGAACCTCTAAATTTACTAATAAAGATAATAAAATTAGGATCATAAAATTCACAGATATTTGAAAAGTTCAACACTTGAGATCACACAGTTGCACAGAAAAAGCAACAGTATTATATATTTTTTCATTGATAGCAGTTTCCTTTACAAAACGAAGACAACGAATTCCACTACACGATAAACTGACAGAATTTTACGCCCGTTTTATTAATCGTATAAGATTTTTATGCATCCATACATGCCTAATAAAATATCGACAATAAAAATACAAAACTTAAAATAGGTACCTGTGCCACGTTCGGTTTTTCATGTATTTTTTATATTTTTCAATTTTCAACGATGTTGATAGATGTCAAACTTTACGATAAAAAAGAAAATATAGTTCAGTTTAGTACTAGGTTTGAAAAGTTTGCCACATTGTCAGATGTACTCGGCGATTTTACTAAACTGCAACGAAACTGACGCGTTTCAAGACGACAATAGTTGATAGAAAAATTCTCTCAGATACTTCACATCTTCAACCAATAAAGTAAGTACCTGTAGCAAATGAATAATCGCGAATAATTAACCCAAGAACATTCGCCAAATAATAAATGATTCTTATTCGGGTATTTTTGACCAAGTTCCATAATCTCGCTGCTACCAATCGAAAACGTAAATTCTAAATCTAAACAAAACGAAACGTTTAAAATACCATCGATTCGTAATGAAAAAAAAACAGTTCAAAAAAAAAAAACAGAAACGAAAAAAATTGATTCACTTTTGATACGAACGATACGATACGATAAGGAAAAATGGAACAAATCTTTCAGAATCAATCACTTTTCTTTCATCTTCGTTTAAAAAGCAACTTGTTTAAAAATTTATCTCTGTTTACAAATACAAACGTAGAAGGTTTCTCCCTTTAAGTACTCTCGAGTATACTACGAAAAACAACGAAATACTATAAAATTCACATCGTCTACGTTTGAAACGTACTATTTGTACAAAATGCTTTCACCTCTATTTGCAAAATAAATTTTTATCCAAATACGAAATTAATTGAGATAAATCTATTCCGTTTAACAAGCGCACTTTTTATCCATTTTTTGTTTCATTCCATCTAATAGAAACTCGGATGGTTTAAACTTTTAACCTGAAAAAATAACGCTATTTCGTGTAAACAAACATAAAAAGAAACTTTCAAGATGCTACAATTATGGCTGTAGTCCAAATTCATTTCGTAATAACGTTACTTTCAGACAAAAAAAAAAAAAATACCAACTTTTATCTCGTTGACGTTCCTTCGTCTTTTTTTTTTCTCTTTTAGCTATGTACTTCTACCTTTTTCATTAGGGTCATTTTTTTTTTTTTTTAAGAATAAAATATCGTATTTCGACATCAAATAGCGTTTTATTACCACTCGGCTGGTAGGTAAGAATATTAGGTTCGATAGTAAAAATTTGCTAAAGAGCAACAAGAGCACGATCGGCGTTAAATAATAAACGATACGACGTTAGAAACGAAGAAAAGTAGTCGTATAGGATAATTTTCCCAATTATCGATACTGAATCGAAAAAAAAAAAAAAAAAAAAAAAAACCAAAGAAAAAAATAATTTTCCCAATTATCGATACTGAAAAAAAAAAAAAAAAAAAAAAAAAATACCGAAGCAAAAATAAGTTTTACTTTAGAACAGCCTTTGAAAAAAAAATTAAAATTCATTAGGTATCATTACTTTTTTTTTTTTTTTTTTTAATTCTATCAATAATTTATTTTTTTTAGTAAGTAAAATTCGATTTGGTAGTAAGAAAAATAGGCATTCTAAACGACGAAGACGATTTTAATAATATTTAAATACCAAATACGATATATTTTTTAAAACTTTTAAACATTTAAAGGTAACATATCGATTTCGGTTCAAGTTTCGAACATACCTACGTAGTTAGTAAGCAGAGGTAGGTCGTCATCGACGACGTCGACGTAAAGTTAGTATTAACAATTCAAAATTGTACCACTACCACATGCCCATTCACATTTATTCGTTGAGCAACAGCAACAAAACTAGAACAAAAATTAACTTTTTCATTTTCCGAATAAATTACGCAACTATAGTACAATTGCTACAAGAAGAGGAGCCTTATCGACGTCGTTGGTAACAACCCCGTCCCTGTAATCGTATTTCGCTTCGTAGTACCTATTTTACCGAAACTAAAACTTCCCAAGCACTCGTAAAAATTCCACGTTAAATAAGCTGCCTACTCGCAACTTCAAGGCGAAACGTAACCGCGTCCTCGTACCAACTACCATACCATACCATACCATACCATACCATGCCATGCGAGCAAACTTGCACACAGCAATTTCTAAACCAGCAATCGAAAACATCACAAACGCACATGGTTCTTGTTCGTCGGCTAAGTATAGGTATCATTACTACAAACAACGACGTAGAATCGTATAAATATACATATATATATACATACGTAGTATGTTACAGGTACGTAACGTATGTACAACGATCGGTACGACGGGGCAAGCTACTTTTCGGCCTCTTTGGCTTTTCATTTATTCATTTGGGAACATTTTAGGTCACATGTACTATTCGTTTTATTTTAATTATTAATCCGTCGTCGTTATTTTCGTTTCGGGAATTTTCACGATTTTCTCGGTTTAATTAACACAACAGTATGTATCTAGACCTAACTACAGTTGAGCCAAGGTAACAATACGATAGAATACGAAATAAAAAAAAAAAACTTTTTCAGCCTAATTTTCGTGACATATGTACAATCATGAGAATTGCGAAAAAGAATTGAGAATCAAAAGGGTTCATTGAGATAAAAAGTCAAAACGCCCAAAAGGCACATCTAAGGTCTTTACTGAGTGTACATACCTAATTTCAACTTTCTAGCCCAATTTGGAGGAGAGTTTTATGAGGAACAAATATTCAAAATTAGAGAAATCTACCAAAAAACATATTTATAGCTGTGAGGGAGTGCCACGGGGCTGCAAAAATCGAGACCCTCCAAAAGGCATATCTAGGGTTCCTACTGAATGTACATACTAAACTTCGGCTTCTTAGCTCTATTTGGAGGAGAGTTATGCCAGGAACAAACTCAAAAAACTCAAAAAATGAAAAAACCTAACCAAAAAACCATATTTACGGGGCTGTGAGAGCGTCCAATGAAGCTGAAAAGTCGAGACGCCCAAAAAGTGCATCTACAGTCTTTACTAAATGTACGTACCAAATTTCAACTTCTTAGCTCATTTCGGTGCGGAGATAGGGGAGGAACTGCCCTTTATTCAAGGTCAAAAAGAGGGAAAATCCTAATATCTCTCCTCCTAATTCACCCAGGAGGTTAATTTTTGGATATGTTATGCAACTTTAGATTCTCCACCGATTGACTCAAAAAGAAACAATTTTTGTATCTTAGTTCTTTCAGCAGCCCCTTCCTCAAAATGCGGCACAACTGAATTTCAACCCAAGGTCATCTCCACTCATATATATCCAATAGGTTGCCAGGCTGAGCCGAATGACCAAATTGAAGCGATTTTGGTCAGTATCGAGCAGAGTAAATGACTTTGATGTTCGGCGGTAGGAGGGAAATTAATACTTAGTACTCTTTGCACGCAAAGAGTAAACATCGAAAGGAGGTAAGTAGGTACGGAAACTTTTTACGTTGTCTCTACAAGTTTAGCTCTTATATTAACTGTTTTTCAACAAATAATTTTCGTCGCATCGCCTCAACATTTCGACTTGAAATCATTAAATCAATCCACGGTCAAGGCCAACTGTTTATGGGTCAACTTCACACATCTGATTTTCCTCAACATTTCAACTTATGGTTGAAAAATCAACCAGGGCAAGGTCAACTATTGTTCCTCAACATTTCAACTTGAAATCTTAAAATTAATGCAGGGTTGAAATCAACTGTTGACGGGTCAAGTGATGGCGACATTTAAACTCAAAATCATAAAATCAATCGGAGGTCAAGGACAACTGTTGACGGGTCAACTTTCCTTAATTTTCCTCAACATTTCAACCTGAAATTATGAAATCATTCCAGAGTCAAAGTCAACTGTTTATGGGTGCGCTTTAAACATCGTTAATTTTCCTCAACTTTTCTACTTAAAATCATAAAATCAACTGAGGTCAAGGTCAACTAGTTTTTCTCCACTTTTCTACTTGTGATCTTAAAATCAATTCAGGGTCAAGCTCAAAAGTTGGCGGGTGCTCGAATGACGTCATTTCAACTCAAAATCATAAAATCAATTCATGGTCAAGGTTCACTGTTGACGGCTCAACTTCAAATATCTCTAATGTTCCTTAAAATTTCAACTTAAAATCATAAAATCAATCCTTCATAAAATAAGTCCACTGATGTCATTCCAG
>FIZR01031909.1:0-34752 GCA_900060175.1 Ferrisia virgata | reverse complement strand
TTTTTTTTTTTTTTCCTTTTTTTTTTTTTTTTTTTTTTTTTTTTTTTTTTTTTTTATTTTTCGAAAGCGACGCTTCAAACGTTTTACTTCGTCATCGTTTTGTTATTATGAAATGTTGTAAAGAAGGAAAAATAAGCAGACGCGTTCATTGCAAACATAATAATAAAAAAATATATATTGAAAAAAAAAATGTTCCATTTTGGTGTAATTTTTGCAGCTTTTTGTCGGTTTTCGTATAGTTTTATTTTTTATTTACCTACTTATTGTTATGTTTTCATTTAAAAGCCAATTTTTTCGGTGTAATTATAACGTTAGGATGTGCCTTTTGTACGTCACTGGCTATTGCTTGAATGTAAAGTATAACTATAACTTTACTCACGAATCAAGTGTAAAATTAGAAAATAATCCCTGTTCCCAGCATTTTGATTGTTTTCAGCCGAATCACTGTTCTAGAGTATCGACGATACTGTGATACGTAGTACTGAATATGTATCATTAAAATTAACTCATCTAAGACAGCAAAATTGCTAGAATTGAAAAATTTCAGTGTTGTGTGTTGTCAAAGTGTGAAATAGATACAAATCTTAAACTTTCATTAACGGTTCGTTCAGTGGCTGGAACTTTTCTCATATCAAATGGTATTCGAAAGGTGGAACAATAAGGCAGTATGAGGCAATAATGATTACTGGAGAAGAGCAGCCAAATGGTGTCGAGAACAATGGTAAGCTTTACATTCAGATTGGACTCACCAAAGTATAGTCAAATTACCAGGGCCCTATTTTTAAAATTTACAAGCAAAACTGGAAAAAATTATTCATTTTTTACTTTGTAAATTTTTATATTTCAAAAACTGGCACGCTGGATGGTCCATATGACAGCTACTACATTTACATCAGGATACATCACTGCACCATTGAAGAAGAGAATCCAAATTGTGTTATCATTATAAATCAGGCCCTTAGCCAGCTGTAATTAGCCCTTTGGTGCTTTAGACTTAAATAATGGAAGCAATTGAAAAATTTTCATATTCAATGATACCCTTAAGACCAGCCGTTGAAATGTTGAAAAAAAAATCGAGTTTGACTCGACAATTTTTTTGTAAATAAGAAATTTTGAGAATTTGTCTATTTTTATTTCCAAAACAATGAAGGTTGTGCTCGAGAACGACACGATTTCCAACTGTTTAGGACTTGTTATCTGGTCAGCAAACCTGAAAATAATGGGTGTGCAACCAACAGAAAAGAAAATTGAAAAAAAAATTTAATTGGGTAGGTCTACAGTTGCAGATGAAAATATTAGAAACTATTCAGCCTGAGAAAAAGTTTTTATATCGAGGACTAATTCACAAAAGAATGAAGACCTGCTTAGAAGGAAATTGTTCTAGATATTGAATGCCGTTTGGCATTTGGATTTTAATGTCACGTTGCGACCCATTTGAACCAATGCAAAAAAATTCTGCAAAGATTTGAAAAACTTTTAAAAATTAAAATTATTGGTAAAAGTTTAACTTTGACCAAAAATAAACAGTTTTTTTTTCAAATTACGAGTTTGCGAATTGGAATATTGACACAAATTTTTAAAATTCAGTGCATGAACTCTGGTGTCGACTACTAACACTGAAATCAGGCCACTGTAGCTTCTACAGAGAAATTAAAATTAAAATAAAAAATTTTCACTTTCCTGCTTTTCTACCAAGTTTAGCACTTGTTCAACATTGGCAGTAGGTGAAAATTGTTTCAAATTACAATTTTCTATTTTGGTAATTAATTTTTAATTTTTTTTTCAAGTTTAGTAGGCTGCAGTGTGAACTTTCTACATTAATCTCTTTCTGAGCAGATCTTCATTTTTTTTGTGAATTACTCCTTGATATGAAAACTTTTTTCCCATGCTGAATGGTTTCCGATATTTTTGTCAACAACTGCAACCAATTTTTAAAAAATTGTTTTGAATTTTTTTTTATCTGAAGACTGCACACCAAAATTACGGCCCATTATATCCAGGTTTTCTGACCAGATACTAAGTTCTATTCAGTTTGGGATTGTGCCCTTCTTGTACACAGCATCTGTCGTTTTGAAAAAGAAAAGAGACAAATTTTCAAAATTTCTCATTTCTAAATTGACGGGTCAAATTCAATCTTTTCTCAACATTTCAATGGTTGGTCCTTAGAGTATTATTGCAGCGTGAAAATTTTTCAGTTTCATCCATCAGTTACGTCGGGGACACCGAATGGTTGCTAAGGGATGCTGGGTAAACATCGTATGGGTGAAAAAATTGAACAAGTTTTTTAAACCTTTAATTCGCAATGAATAGGTAATCTTAATAGAGATAAATTCAATTTTCCATCAGTTCTATCTTCGCTGCTCACTAATTCTCACTCTGTCAGCAATTTCAGCCAAGGAAGTCAACGTGTGTACTGGATAGCGTATCCTGTGTCGTCGTTATTTTTAGAAGCACTTGAACGTAACTTATGGAAACATTTCACCAGGAAAAGTATTACGCTGTAAAGATTTGCTAAGTTGATGAAATTTTTCCAGGGAATCTTCAGCTCATATCTAAGGGATGTTCAGCATCCTCTAGCACCCCCTTGCTGCGGACTTGTTATGAATTTAAATCTAACCCACAGCATTATGCAGTGAGCTTGAATCAGATTGAAGTTTCGATCTATTTACAGATGTTTTGGAAAAGCTTAAAATTCTTTTCAGTTTAAAAATTTATCACTTTTGGGTTCGTAGTTCTTCATTTTGGTTTTGTTTTAGAAATTCTTATATGTTGATTTACTTCAAATTTTTAGCCAATCTTCATTCGTAGGAGGTGCTGACTAGGTGCATGCGTATGTTCTTGGATACTATTGATAGAAAACAATCGCATTATTTTTTAGAATTTTTTAATAAATCATTTCAAAGAAAAAAAAATAGTGTTATCAAGTTTGTAAAGCGGGAGACATTTAAACAAATCCACTAAAAACATTTCAGGCAAAATCATAAAACTTCAAAGGGGCCAATGTACATTATTTTGATATACTGATAACATTTTTCTTAGAGAGGACGTTACAACGCAGCGACGTCGAGTTAAGCATCCTCTAACAATGGATTTGAGAAATGTTTCTGAAAATTATGGTAAACTGGAACCAAACTGAGGACAGCAGCCTTCAATGTTATTGACAAACACAGCTTTCATTTTTTTAAGGGATTCTAAAAATGCTACAACAATGGTTTTCAGTAACATCATTCCTGATACAATGTACTTACAATGTACTTATAATGTACTTAGTAAAAATTAAATGATCGACGAAGAAAAGATGTGAAATAAAAAATGGAGCGAATTAAATATTCAACAAAAACAATTACTAAAGAATCTTCCTGAAAAGTTGAATAAATCGTTATAAAACTACTGACATAAGTATACCAATGTATTGATTCATTAAAAATCTGAAATTAAACTTTTTTAAAATACATAAGATAGCGTACCAACGTAAATAGCGTGCAGAAATCCACTTCTGGACAAATTTAACCTTTAAATTTACTGGGGGAAAAAATTAAATTGGAAAAAAGCAGAACGAAACATTCTACATGGTAACTTTTTTGTGTGTGTATGTGTGGTGCTTTACTGGCAAAGAATTCATCAAAACAGTAATCGTTTCATCACGTGACTACACCGCATTTTCGTGCTGAATGAAAAAACGAAAAATATGGAATAAATGTAATTTTTGAACAGTTTTATTGGTTGGAAAAAAATGAATGGCTTTGGAAACGGGGACTTTCACTACACGTTCATATATGTTTATAGGCTCCACGTCGTGTGGGTAGCGATTGATGGAAATTTCTTCGATGTAAATGGTCGAAACATGCGATTCTTGGGATACGGTAAAAAAAAATAAAAGGTGGAGTCTTGGAAATTCTTTTCCCTAAGAAAACGTTTTCCTACTTTTTAAGTTTTTCTTCGTCGCTACGTGTGCGCATCTTTTATACGTACGTGTAGATATATAACACACGAGCACATGTGCCTTTTTCCTTCTTCCGGCAATTTTTAAAAGAGTCAATGGCGCTTTTACGAGCTTTTATATACCGCTTTCCCTATTGATGTTCTTCCTTCGCCGTATGGGTATTCGTCCTTTTTTCTTTTTTATACGCAGTGTCGCGGCTTTAAAGCCACGCTGCGCGCCGTACCAACGTTCGATAAGGGTTTCTTTCGCTATTTTCCTTCCTACATGTTGGAATATTCACGCTACACTTGGCCATAATGTCAGCGATATTCGTCTTTCTGCAATATTTGTACTGTTCTTCTGCTGCTGTAAATAAATATAGGTAGATCAAAAGAACTGCGATGAGTAAATAGTAATTCTTAATATGATTTTCAGATTGACGTTATCTTTCTGAAATCATATTTTTTCGGTCGTCGTGTACGAATTTTATCTGTTTTCATTTTCTAGTTTGACTGCGAACGTAACATTAATTCAGTTACCTAATTGGCTCGCTGCATAATTTCAACATATTGAATTTGGAAATTTTTTAAAGGAAATAACAACAATGTTAATTTTTATCACAATGACATTGTTATCGCTACAGAGCAAAATCGTGAAATTATTCCGATCCAACCCTCATTTTTTCAGCTAACTATAATTTTTTAGATTGTATTTGTCATAAAAGAAGCAATTTTTTCTTATCTTTAAGGAATAAAAACCTCTATTTTTGCAACCTTAATAATAGGACAAAAGTAATCTGCGATCGAACTAATATCCAACCAAAAAGATGCAGAAACTCGAATCACACATTTTTAACACTAAGACTAAGATCCTATGCCAATTTTAGGGAATGTAATTGACAAAAAATTACTTTATTATTAGAACGACTCTATTCACCCCCTTCCACCTCTTATGGAGCTAAAAGCATCGCAAATTTTATATGTATTCAAAAGTTTAATCAAAATTTAATGTTGATATGTCTTTTTCCAATGTTGCGTGCAAAAATATGAGCAACAAATACCACTGCGTGAAGAAAAGTAAAACCAGAGCTGGAGTCCGGCTAATTTGTTCGCAAACCGAGAAATTTTTATTGTACACTTACTACCTACGTACCTAGGCTACCAACCTACTGATGTGGATATTCAAAAATATTGAATTGGTGTTAGAGTGTGCTTTGGGTTATGTTAAACACATCTGGGGGAAAGGAAACTGTCAAACAACTGTACGGAAATAATCGAATCTCTAACATAGGGAGAAATATTTAAAAACTAACCCGCTTATTATGCATAAGGGCAAAAATCAGATGGTGAAAGAGTATAGGTATCTGTTCGCTATACCCAAGTGTACATACAATCTCTATATTCTCTATATTGGTAGTAATTTTCTGTAAAATTATATTGGATGAAGTTGAATATAATGCTTATAATTTAGATACCCTGGAAAAAATCTCGAACATGTAATACTACTTAGTGAATAAAGTAAAATTATCAAAAACAAAAAAAAAAATGTAAAAACAAAGGAAAAAGTACAAATACATGCACACACAACTGCACATAGTAGGTACATCATGCTATTGGTTTTTACGAAGAAAAATTGCAGATATAAAGTAATAAATGTGTAGTAATTATACACAATGTGCCTATCATGACATTTTTAATAAAGCAAAAAGAAGAATGTAAACATTATTCTACTAGAATGTAGTTCACGTATTGTATATCAACACTTTTATAATATACAATAAAATAATTTCAAAAAAAAAAAGATGAGATCCGATATTTTATACGTACCAAAAATTCAAAATGACTAAATAAGTATATCCCATAGGCACCATGTCATCGTCATACTCCGCTGAAAAATTATTAATATATTAAAATAAGAACGAAAAAAAAACCAAGCGTACGGGCTAAGTATCTCATTTTAGGTAAATCTATATACGCATAATACTTAGACCTAAAAATATTTTAGAAACCCTGGATGTGCTTATATAAGCTCTGGTATTTTATTAAAAATAAAATTTTTTTTAAAACAGAAGCGTTATTGCTCCATAGCTATGGGAATTTACGTTAGAGCTTTTTTCATGTTTCTCGCCTTCCTCTACGAGACATCATTATAAAAATGTTTTATTTCACTTTCGTACGTTTCGTTCCGTTTTGAGAGAAAATTGCCTTCATAGTTATATCTACACGCATACGAAATAGCACAAAAGACTAGTTTCCTTCACCTCTATATATTTTTCGTGACTTGGAAAATTTTGCGTCGTCGTCAGCTACCTATAGTGAACGGTTATGGGCGTATTTCAAAAATTTAAATGCACCACGAATTCACGTTACGTTTTATTCGTTCAATTTACCAAGCGGTTTTTGCATTGCAGATAAAGTGCTCAGGTATAGTATTTTCAGCACATATGTACTAAAAGATAGCTAAGTAGGTATACTACAATACATAATATTACCTACGTAATGGTACGTGCAATACAGACGTGTGATGTGACCCATTTTTGGATAGTAAGTATAAGTAATTCGCGCCTCGGTAAAATTAGAATTTCCTTCCCTCGACGTTAAGCTAATAAATGAATTAATTGTGAGGAAAGGGGAAGGAGGAAGATGATATGCTCTACGTTCAACACTGACTGGTAAGCATTATCAAAATGTTTTTGGTTGGTATAAGTAGTACTTTTTTTATCGGGAAAGTCGATATAAAAATAAGTTATGAAGTTATGACGTTGGTATGAGTGACGTAGCCGCGGGGGATAGAGGTTTTGGTGGTCTAAGCATCCCCTTCAGGCTGAAAACCTTGAAAACTATTTCACACTAATTTTTAGTCTGATTTTCTATGTCATATTGTCAATGAAAACCAGGCTACTGTAATCCATTGACCTACCACGGATGAGGAGATATCTACAAAATCCGTCTTTGGGTCCTAGAAGAAAAATCATTTACTCTGCTCGATACAGACCAAAATCGTACTAATTCGGTCAATAGGCTCAGTTTGACGGCGGATTAGATATATATGAGTAAGAACGACCTTAGATCAAAATTCAATCATGTACAAATTCGGAAGAGGGGGTGCTAAAAGGCCAAAATCGCAAAAATTGTTCTTTTTTGAGCCAACCGATGAAAAATCTAAAGTTGCATAACACATCCAAAAATAAGCCTCCTAGGTCAATTAGGAAGGGGGAGATAAGAGGGGTTTTCTCTTTTTCGACTTTGAAAAAAGGCTGTTGCTCCCTCATCTCCCTTTCAAGTTGAACTAGGAAGTTGAAATTTGGTGTGTACATTTAGTAGGCGTCTTAGATTTTTTTTTGAAAATCAAGCTAATTTGGGGTTCCATAGTCCTGTAGCCGAATAGCCGCCCTCCCTTGAGCTAAGAGTACAAAATTTTGTATGCTAGATTATCAAAGTTAACCACCACCATGAGTTCAGTAAAAATCATAGGGTATGGTTTTCTTCTCCACTCATCCACCCTTAAGTTGACTTATTATGCATAATTATGTTCCTATCTCCGCCAATTTTGTGAGTTGGTGTATTAGCACAAGCTGAGCTAATGATTCGAGGAACATCCGCAAAAAATTACTTCAGTATAACTGTGAGTACAAATTACTGACTGTGGCTGGTCTATTAATGTTTCATCGGGAGGGGGGGGGGGTTCAACACTTACTAAATATGTCTGGCAAGTTTCTTACGATCCACCACTCTTAAGAGTGCACTGAATGTGCAAATCGATGTTATTCTTTCGTAAAGTAATCAACAGAATATGTTTTGTTTGCTTCCCTGGCAGAACTTGAAAATTTGAGATAAAAATCAGAGGATTTTTGCCATTACACGATGGTACAGATATAGAGTACGCTAAATTAAGAAAATTTTTACAATGGTCCTCAGAAAAAACTGGTCATCACCTATCATTTTTGATCCTATATGGTAACACTATAAATCGCAATTATAATGGTGGAAAATCAAAATTGTATCGTGTTGTACTATGTTTCTAATCTCAGTGGTGAGTTTTAAAACTTATACCCACTTCATTTTGTGTGATTGATAAGCGATTAATTTCAGAAAAAGGTCACTGTTAGGCGCACTCTATGGCTGCAGGTTTGGAAACTGCATTTTTATTCCCCCCCCCCCCTCATATCCATATGCTATTAATAATTTAATACTCAAAATATTAACCCTGTGCAATATCGGGTGCCTTACAGACACTGAAACACCATGATGCCTCTCTGCTGGTCAGAGTGGTATTTGTGGAAAGAGGATTACTGAAAATTTTTATAAATAGTTTCTCACCCAATTCCTGCTAAAGAGCAGCAAAGCACTGAAACTTCGCTAGAAAATGACTTTTTCTTTGGTTTTCAAAATAGATTTCACATACAACACTTTCTTTTGAAATTTTTTCTGCAATCTGATTGATTGAGATCTTCATGAGTTATAATGGTGATCAGCTGATGTGATGTGATGTGACATCAGATTGTGATTGTTTGCAGTTGTTGTTGTTATTTGTTAATAAAAATATTATAAATTTTCATTGGTCGAGGTCACTTAAAATCATCCAATCAAAATGCAAGAAAAATTTTCAAGCCAACCACCAGCGCTCTCTAGTGGGAATTATGCCAGTAATTATTTACCAAATCCTCGTATGTCTATGCCCACTAGTGAGGAATCTTGGTATTTCAGTGTTTATATGGTGCCCCATGATATTTGACGTTCTTCTAGGATTTCTGCATAAAAACCCCATAGGTTGGTAACATTTAAGAAAGATTTATCCAATGAGAACTTTTAATTTAGCATTCCGCAACTGTCAACCTATAATACAAAAACTTTATTTTTCACACTTTTTGAAATATTTTAAAATAATTTGAGGAAAATTCGATTTTGAAACAACTTCAATTGAAATTAGTTAATCTATAGCTTTTTTCAAACTGAAATCCTAAATTGGAGTCAGACTTTGATTATAGATTTTCAATACGTGTCACCAACATTCCATGCTGAACCCTTAACATAATGAATTTCACGAAGAAATTTCTGTTTTTCAGCAGAAAATTTTTTTACCTTTACTGCATTTCTTTCAGCGAACCTGCTGAGTTACACTCGAAGAGAATTTTCTGTGGTTTGGCCCTCAGACTAACCTTTGAGGTCAGTGGTGGCAACTTTCATAAAAAGTTCACTACAACCAAAAAATTGTTCATTATAAATTTTTTCAAATAAGTATTTCCTAATCAACATTATCGTCTACAGAATCAACCTAACGCAGTTTCATTTGTCTATACTCTTCCTCCTCAATTAGGCCTTGTTCGAACGTTGAAAATTTTTGATATACACGGAAAAAATTTAAACTTTTCTCTTCTGAAAAATCTTTGTTTTGCTGCACATGGAAGAAATCTTAAGTCGCCACCACTGTTTAAGATAGAGTATAACACGTTATACCTTCTTCACCCACTTTTCAAAAAGTCGTACAAATTAGAATGATGGAATTAGCTTGGTATATCGAAAGGGTGCCTGCTTCGTTATCGCTGAATTGAAATTTCTTGCTCATGATTACACGGTGCAACATAAGTACAGTAGTGTAACGAGCTGTAAGTACAAAAATACTTACTCACATGACAAGTTGAAGTAAAGAGTAAACGTACCTACTTTTATAAATATTTATTCAACTACGTCAATGTTACAATGAAGTCAATATCTGTGCGAGTGAGTATATGGGTAACTTGAACGTATAATACATATAAACGTATTTAATCCAATATTTTATTCGATTGTAGATCAAGTAATAATTATTTATCGAGGAAGGAAAAACAGATGAGATACGCTTATCGAATAAAACACCATCTCGATATCTATATCTGTGATCATATAGGTACTTGAATCATCATTGGAAAATTTTAGAAAATAAAAGAAAGTAAAAGCATATGCCAAATTGTAAAAGCTATTGATAAAAAAAAAATTCACTATTAAAAAAAATTGAAACATTTTCCACCATACGGATGTTTTAATTTAGAATAAAAACGGAAAAATCACCGATTGCGAAATACTTACTTGGGAAAAAAGAAGAGGAAAATTGTTTATGAAAAACCTTTTAGTATACAGATTTATACGCGGCAATAGAATACTTTAGTAGATTTTTCAGCAATATGTTGACGCATTTTAAATACTCCTGCGTTTCCTTTTCCGCTACACTGTGTGCAGACGTTATATACTACAGTAGAAGCCAAAAGCTGTGCTTTTTCCAATTTAGCAGTTTGACATCAGCTGTCAAGCCGTTACGCTGGTAGAAATTTCTCTTTGCTTTTACGCAATCGGGAATTCACTGGGTAAATGAAATCCATTTCCCGCGCGCGAAAGAAAAAGAAATTCATTACCAAATTCCAGAGTGATAGTTGTACATATTTTTTAAAATGTTCGCATTCGTATTCCCTTTCTTAAATCTTAACGTGCTTTGATAAAAAAAAAAGTTCTAATTTTTTCTTAAATGTCTGTCAAAAAAACTTTTTTCAATTTAAATACGTAAATATTTCAGTGGCGTTTCGACTGAAGCAAAATATATTTCGAGAATGTATCCTGAGCGAACGTAGGTTAGGTATACACACAATAATGATACGCGGGCAAAAAAAAAATGTACACAAATTGAAATGTAAGTTTGGTCGGATTGTATGCATATAAAAGTAGTACGGTATAAATGTAAATAAAGATTTTTAACTACGTCCCGATGCTTTTGTACGGTGGAAATTGAAGTTTAAATTAAATTTACCTTGAGGCTTACTGATAATATATTTTCAACAGCATAAAATTTCAAACTTTTAACTCATTTGTGCTTAACTATTCATCTTTTTAGTGCATTATGCGCGTTATCCACTGCGCTCAGTTTACCTATTTTATCGGCGGTGGGTACGTATAAAACAATTTGGTTTTTTGTTTAAACTGATGTGGAACAATTTTATTGATTTTGATTTTATTATTTTGAGGTAGGTGGACGTATTTTTTTTTCTTCGTAGTGGGAAACATTTGCGAATTTTTTCAAGCAAACTTCATCCATATTGATGGCATTAGTTTGTTTGGAAAAGTTTGTTTTTGGTTTTATGAAAAGAAGAACCAGAGGTATACGTGAGATAAAAACATTGTTTTAGGTTACACGTGCAGAAAAAATATATCTAAACCTTGGCTGCTATGTTGTGGAGCCTAATAAAACTAATACATTTGCGTAAACTACAGACAACCACACTGAAACATCAATATGGAAATCAGCTGGTACAGTGGTAAGGAAATTACTGAAATTTTTTATGCAGAGTTACTCGAGACTTCTCCATTAGGAGCGCTGTTCACTAATTCCTATTCCACTTGTTCATAATTCTAATTGGTCAAGATCTCAGATATAGATTCTTTCAGATTTTCATCTAGAGATGGTGCTGCCATCCTTTGATACACCCAAGTGGGTAAGGCTAACATTAACTTGTTCTCTGTGCCTATAGTATCGGGATTGTTTTTAGAGAGGTATTTATTGAGCTTTCGCGTAGCAGTTTCCCATTGCCTTATACGTTATCTACTGCTAACCCACCGCATTGCTAACCGGGTTTTTACAACCCCTGAGTTCAGCAGTGGGCCACAAGTTGTACGCGTTCAAAACCAACTATAAGCTTTTTGATTCTGGTAACAGATGGCGTGCTGTCTAATTATCTCTGTTGTAACCGTGTAATAGTTTGTTAAATGCACGCAATGCACTACGCGTACGTTTTGTCCGCAATGGGATTTAAACCTACGACCTCTAGAGAAAGAATAATTCTGAATTCTAATCCTTTTACTCCTGGAGCAGGAAATTTTCCTTTAGGTGTTCAAGTGTCTATAGCGTAAACACATTGGATATGATGATACTTGGAAACACCCCACCCCCCACCCCCGTCCCCACCTTCATCATCAACATTCCAGATAGTTTTTAAAAAAATGAACTTCAATTTGTCTGAGTTTTGGATATGTGTTGTTTTTTGAATTATGATTTTTTGATATGAAATTTCAGCCTCTCAAGTGTTTTAGGAGTGAGGAGTAGGCATTGGAAGTTTTTATGAAAACAAAGTGGTTAGTTGAATAATATTTAACCCATTAAATATTCTGCTTGGTTGTACCGTGGGCTGAGAGTACCAGATCGAATCACTAAACTCCACTTATGGTTGAAATACCTCTCGACAAAATTTTATCCTTCTAGGTTCGTTAGTTGAGTTACTGTGGGCTCTCAAAGTAGGGACACTTTAAAAACAAAACTGGCTTCTTATTTGAATATTAATCGAGAAAAAAATTTTGAAACTCCTCCCTCCCTCCGCAGAACTTTCATTTTGAGATACTGTATCTCCTAGGGCAGTTTATTTTTGAATCAGAATCGTACGCGGGGTTTGGTGGTTTGGTCTAAGGGGGCTAAACCTCCAGCATGAGAGAACAAAAAATTTTTAAAAAATGTTTATATTTCAGGAAGTTTAAGTTGTTATTCTTTTTTTGGGAGGAAGGAGGAGGGAGTTTTTTTAATATGATTTTAAATGAAATAAAGGCGCATTTCTTGAAGTTTCGACACCAATTTTGTGGATTTTACCACGGAAAAACAAGATTTATAGCAGAATAATTTCTAAATTCTAATAAAATTTCAATATTTCCATCACTTTTCAGGATGTTCTAAACATTTTTCAAAATTTCAACATATTTCAAAATATTTCTAGTCATTTGTATGAAATTTAGCATGCACAGAAATATTTCCTAAGGGAAGGGGCTAATTCAACATCTAGAGGAGCTTAGCTCCCTCCCCCTAAAATCCAGGGCGCATTCTAACGCGCAGCTCCGCACATTTTGTACAGTTCCAAAAAGAAATTGTATAGTTATAAAAATTTAAGCATTTTAATAATGTTTATTATATTTCAATGATAAAAAAGAATCTATAAAAATCCCGCAATATTACATAAGTTAATAACATACAAAAATTCAAACGAATAATTTTTTGTCTACTTTTTTTCTCATTTCAGAACCAACTGTTTTTTCATCTCGTACCATATACATCTTCTCGAAAATGTATTTATACCACTCCTGCTCCCTCGATGTAGGTGTCAGTTTTGAGCGTTGTTCTTTTTCGTTGAGCCAAGCGATAACAGAGAGTGTTGTTACCACAAGCGGAGAAAGGGAACATGGGGATTTAAGCTTCTCCCCCAATGCTGAGCCAGACCCCGATTGTTTTCGAGAAAATTTAATAAGTGATAGTTTGTACGACTGAATGAGGTGAAATGTTACTTTTTAGACAACAAAAATGTCATTAAATGCACTTTTTGGACCTTTCACACTTGGTTTTGGGCAATTTTTTTTTTTCGACATCCCTTTGCTCGGGCCAAACTAAGCCATGTCAATACCAAGACTTGAATTTAATTTTGACCCCCCCCCCCCACTCATTGTTACAAGTGTACGTATTACAGGATCATTGAAAAATTAAAAAAATTCTCAGTGGAACTATGTTTCTGCAGCTCCAAAATTCTATTGAAATACGCCCTGCTTAAACCCGCCTATAGTCCAAAGTGCACTGACTTCCTCTCAATTTCATTTAAATTTGAAAAATGAATGATTTTTTGTACGTCGGGATCACGTATCTCAAATTTGCTCGATAACGATGCTTGCTAGAAAAGATTTTCTAAGAGCAGAATTTTAAAGAATAATATTTCCAGTCGGTAATGTGTACTCAAGTTTTTAATAGTGATACTAGTTCGCAATATGATCGGCATATTCCTATTATTTCAGTATCTTAAAATCTTTGAGCTTAAAATTCATCTTCCCTGGAAAAGTGGGTTTAAAAATGTTTTTCCCGATTCTATGTTTAATCAAAAACCCGATTTAAAAAAAAGAGTCTAAAAACAGGCTGCATCAGGGATCCAGGAAGCAAAAATTTCATATGGGAGGATTTCAAAGTCAAAATATGTCACAAATATCACATATCTATCCAAAAGTTGATCAAATTAAAGACTTTAACTTATTGAAGACGGTCAATACTACAGACGAAAATTTTCTAAATTTAAATAAAATTATGACTCGAGTTTGAAGAAAAATGATTATCTTGAATCGAAAATTATTTATTAGGACTACACAAATGTCCTCCAGGCAGCCTATTCGTATTAGTTCAAAATGCAAATAATAAGCAGAAATCGATTTCTCGACATGTTCGTTGTTCGAATGTCTGATGTAGCCATACGAATAGAAATAAAATCCATGTCTGGTTTTATGAAGTCGCATAACAAAGTAATTTGAATCGAGTGGAAATTATTTCAACGTTCTCAGTTTACACTCGAGTCAGTGATCGTTTCTTTGTAAAAATTATACATTACATTAATCCAAATAACTCTGGTAATCCGACAAAACGGGGATATGGAGTCTTGCTAGAAGCGTGTGAATGAATTATACCTATACTCGGTACCTGTTTTCCTAAGCCAATACGCACGGAAGCTAAGGCCACACACATTGAAATTTAAAATAGACTACAATCTAGTTAATCAACGGTAAAGCTAATGAATTAATTTTGAAAAACAGTTTCGTGTTCACTTGTTCGAGTAGGTACCTACATACATTATACACGATTGCAAATGTTTCTGTTGAAAAAAAAAAAAAAAAATGATAATAAATGGGTATAGGTAATAGCTGTAACTACTATCTACCTACCATTCGTCTAATTACTTAATTTATAAATCGAGCCGAAATTTTTCGCACTTCAGTAAGAATTTTTCTTCGAGGTGAATTATAATTCTCAATTTAATCATTTGTGTTAAAATTATTATACTTACTCTATGGATAATAGAATTATTCTATTCTTATGTTATTATGCTCGATAATTTGCACCAAATAACGTTAATTTCTTAGCACCATTTTACTTGAAATATAATATGTAAATAAAATTATAACAACAAATTGACGACGTTACTACTCATGTTAATGTTCACTACGCGAGTCCACATTCTCGTATACAGTATACAAAATATAACTTTTGCAGATTGCAGAATACTTACACATTCATGTACACACACATACACACACACACACAGAGGCGGCATTCGAATTTCGAATCCCCGTGCATATGAAATGAAATTATTCACCAGTCCAGGAATTCAAATGAGAAAAAATAAAAGGGGTAAAGAATTAGCGTTAGCGTATATATGAGGAGACCACCTGACGATTATCTCACGACGAACCCATAACGCAGGTAAATGAAGTCTAGATATTTACATGTTGAAAAAAAGATGGAAAAAAACATTTATTTGTTTAACCCTTTCTTCTTTTCTTCTCTTCAGTATGCAGATACGCAAACAAATGCCGTATTTTGTATACTAAGACAGTACCTTTTGTGGACTTTTTACGGTATTTTTACCCCTTTTCTATTTCTTTGCGACCGAAACTAAATTTTACCCAACGTAATGACGTGGAAGAACCGTTTCTTTTACACATTACGCAGTCTAACACCTGATGACCTTTTCTTTTCTTTCTTTCGGCGTAGACTCCGCGTGTATTATGTATCTAGAGGTAAAAGAAATATACACGCTCTTTTGCATATATTTTCACGCTTTAAGTTAAGCATGTCTGTGGTTGTAAAACTTGATAATTTATAGCCGCCGCGTCGCTGAAATGACGCTCGAGTAAGTATTAAAGCGGAAGGATAAAAATTTTTTATATAATCTCCCATTTGGACGTGCCTACTACCTACCTTATCAATGCTTATTCGATAGTATTTTTATACGCTGCGATTGCTCCTTATTGCTCAATGAAATGCATGCCATTTTATGATGACGAATGGAACTCGTGTGCATGGCTATATTTAATGGAAATTCTTATCACTAATCTTTTAAGCTTATACTATTATACCTATACCTATACCTTACCGAAAAACTTGTTTATTTCGAGGTGTAAATTTTCTTGAGTCCATCTGCTCGATAGAGTAAGTAGCGAGGTGTAATAAATATTAAATTTAAATGTACCTACGTATTTAGGTACCTATTCGAGTTTACCTATTTATTCGTAATTTAGAAATGTTTTTACCTACGTATTTTGCATTGATTTTGTGACGTACTTATAAAGAATGAAATAATATTACTTAATCATTATTATTAATTTGTTGTTCAGAACTAAAATACCTGTCTAAATGAGATTTAAGCATTGTATTTTTGAAAGTAACCGATAGGAGATCTCAGTCCAAGAACCCAGCTACGAAAAATGTACCAAAACAGTCGAAATTTATTACCAGCTCTGAAAATTGGAGTATCTAAGGGGACGGTACTGACGATTTTATACCAAACGCGCTTCATCTGACCATGTTCTGTACTTGACATTGTGTACGATTCGTGAAACGTACCATACTTTTCATTTTGGACAATGCCACAACTTGGTACAAATTTTTGTACCATTACAAGTTATAAATAAACGTTTCCAACACTGTCAGAAAAGCTAACTGAAAATCGTATGTGACTGCAGTGCCAGGTTTTCCACGATACATATATGTGTACAGCTGAAAATGGGTCAACATTTTGGGGGTGCCCCCAGTTTAAATGCATTTTTAACCACCGATCATAACATTATATTATTGTTTTTACTCGTACAAGTGATCAATTATTAAATTTTGGCAAAAACTTTTGGGGACTTCAAGCTCCTGTACTTCTAATCTTCATCTGTGCTCATGATTAGCAAAATGTTGAATGAATAAATGTGCACGTAGAGAAAAAATGCACAATGTAATTCTCACGGTTAAAATTAAATGTCTCGATGTAATAAGTAATTTCATTAAAAATGGATAGGCCGCAATAAGGAGGGGTATTTCTGTCAGGGCCTTCCTTGTTTGAAACCTTAACAAGCGTTTTGATTTTGCTCTTCGTTTACAAAGGAAGTTTCGTTATGTCATTCTCACCAATACAAAACGGATCTTGACTTTTTTCAAAAAAATTTCCTGGCTGTCAACATGGCGCTTATCCACTCTAAATTCTATACCAAAAGGCAGTGACGTGATTTTTTAATGTATTCATTAGTAAATTTGAAATTTGAATTAAATACATAACGTAGTTGTTTCTTTGTTCAAGTGTTTGATTCGAACCTGGCACAAAAAAAGTGTACAGTGTTGTTACTTGATCCAATTGCTACGCGATTGGACCAAAATGAAGCCTACATTTCGTGAATTGCACATTATACAAGGATATGGTAGGAAATTCTAGTACCATTTGTGAAATGTATAATTTCGGACTTGGAGTATAACGTATGTATACCTATTTACAGAAACATCGATCTGCTGATCAGGATTTCCACTCTCAGCCATTTTTCCGAATCCACTTTTCTGAACATCCATTTTCCCAAAAAAGTTTTTCACGAATGCCACTATCCCAAATCTCAATTCCCCAAATTCATTGTCCCTGAATAGAGAATTAAAAAAAAAATTACTTTTTTTATTCAAAATTAAAGATTAATGCTGTATGAAATCGTTGTAAGATATTCCAACTCAAAACCTTTCAACTCCCCGTCTATGACTCTTATGAAACAATATTAAGTATAAAAGTTGTGGGAAATTTGAAGCAGAAGAAAAAAGTACTGAACCATTCTTTGTTATAAAAGCAATTTTACAAGATATATGGCGGAAAAACTGGAATTTCTGATGGCGGTGAACCCCCTCCATCAACTACACACGCCTCCTATTGATGGAAACTTTTAGTATGTTATTCCTCGTAATCTAAGTAACTCCCAACGATTCCGGATATACGAATCTGTAAATCAATCCATTTCCGTGTTGAAGCCACCTTCGACGGAGTACCAACCGAAATCGGTTGTGCCATCCTTCACCTTCAGGATTGTTATATGCCTCTTGTGATCCTTCGGACTGAATTTTCTGATATAAACTTCGGCCAAGATTGCTGTTTAGGTATAGTTATGTCGCATCTTCGATGAATCATTGTCCTTATTAGCTAAATTTATACACTTACCATGGTTTCATGTTTGGTATTTGGGAAATGGGCATTCGTGAAACAATGTACTTGCGATCATTTTATTCGTGCGAAAAATATTCGGGAAAATGTCCGGGAAATGCTGATTAGCAGTACCTACTTTCATGCACAGCCATAGGCACACCCAGAATCTTTGGAGGGGGGCTAGAATTTGCAAGAAAATTAAGGGGGAGTATCATTGTACTAAAATTATCTCATACGCATAGGGATAGGGGGAGATAGGACCAAAATTTTTTTGTGAGTGGGGGCTTTAGTAACTTTGTCTTACTACTAAAACAAAAAGGTGATGTGTGGGTTTTTTTGTTAATTTTCTTTTGTTTTCAACCCTTCTGTTCGTATATGGGGAGAAAATTTACTGTAGAAAAATCAAGGAAATATTGTTCGAGCAAAATGAAGGCAAAAATTTTGCCAAATACCACGAATAAAAGGTCGAAAAATGAGTATTTAAGAGCATCTGTGAACAAAAAAATTGTAATTTTTCTGATTTTACTTCTACAAGGTGTTAATTTTTCGATGAGGGCGCTAATTCAAAATGGGGGGAGGGGTGGAGGGGAGACTTGAGCCCTTTCATGCTCCCCCTTATCACCGCCTAAGCTGCTAGGAGGAATTAGAAACAAATTTTTTAGAGATGAAAAATAGAATGAAGCCCGAAGCCTGAAGTGAAAGCAAACATTTTAAGGAACATTACAAGGGAGCGCTTCAAGAAAGAAGTTTTAGCGTATCTTTGAGCTGCGTGTACTAGATTTTATTACAAGTTAAAACTATATTATTAATAGGCTTCAAAATTAATTTTTTTTAAATTCCTGGCGAGGGTAATACCACTCTATAGCCTTTCCTCCTTGGGTGCGCCAATCATCACGCTCAGCAAAAGCTCAAAAGTTCAGAACTTCTTTTATTGGTGCCATTTTATGGTATTTTTCACGCGCAGTCCGAATATGCCGATCTGCTGCAGCCAAAAAGAAGGCTAAAAAATCAAAATTTTTCAGTTTTTTAGTTTTTTTGTTAAGAAGTCTTTAATTGAGTTAGAAGCTGCTTTTTAGCAGTCTGAAAACATACTGTTGACTAACCTCAAATTAGTCCAAAAATATTCTCATCTCGATTTTCCAGAACTGAGTGAAAAATTTTTCATCCAACTGAAGGTGTTTCTGAGTGAGGAAAACATTTTTCCGATTAATTTTCGAACCTTTTTCACGTATACTCTTTATTTTGTCCTTCTTGAGTTTAGTTCTAGCGTTATTTTGAGTTGAACACAGCATAGTAACAAAAATTGGCGAACCTGTCTCGCCAACGAAGTGCTCAGGACAAAAACCGACATAATGTTCACAATCTACTACCTTGAATTAATTTAAATTCACTCTTTTTTCGATTTTATAAGGCTTAAGAAAAATCTCTCAATGGATTTTTGAAATTTTTCCACATCTATCCCCTATTTTTACCCTGCTGAGTTGTATTCGCATTTCAAACGTTATCTCGAGTGAACACAAAGTAGGAAAAATGCAACAAAGCCTTATACACCAAAACCGACATCACTTTGTATACACAATCTGTGACCTCGAATTACTTCTCTTAATTATCCAGAGACTAGGGAAATTTTTTTACTCTAGCTCATAAGATTTTTTACTCAAGGAAAAATGTTTTCCTCCAATTTTGGAACTTATGTGATTTCGTTAGAAGACAATGACAAGGTAATGTTGCTATTTCGCTACTATTTGTCTATCTAAATCTCGAATTTAAAATTTACCATTTAAAATTTGTTGAAAACCGGTAGTTATTTACCACAAACAATTAAACATTTAGAAATTTTTCCAATCGTTCGTTCATTCATTCAATAAAATTTACTCATTCAACATTTTATGTAACATCGCGCTTCACGCCTGCTGCTCCCATTCAAGAAATAAAAAATTACTCGCGAAATTAAACTTTAACAGTTACATTTATAATGTTTAATTTAAATACTACGCTTCATTGTGTACAACCATTTTTTGTTTCTTCTTTTTTCCTTAGGATGTATAGAAATAGATGAAACAAAAGAGTAGAAACTACTGCGATCTTTTAATATAGATAAAAATCTCGTATAAAAATGATGGAAAATTTTTAATTTGAAACGAACC
This sequence comes from Ferrisia virgata, assembly GCA_900060175.1. Lineage (NCBI taxonomy): Eukaryota > Metazoa > Arthropoda > Insecta > Hemiptera > Pseudococcidae > Ferrisia > Ferrisia virgata. Next base: position 14,711 of record FIZR01031909.1, on the reverse strand, counting down.
GTAAGTATGAAAATTCGGCTGATAATGTTTGCTGAAAACAAACTCATTTTTGATAGGTAACAAATGTCGAGGCGTGAAATTAATTGTAAACAAAAAAGGAAAACGAACGAAAGCGAAGTAACGGTTGGAGAGAAATAACTACCAAGGCGGAGAGTTTACCCAGTTTGCTGTCATATACAAATAAGTTATACCGTATAACCCTACCTACCTGAAGTAGTTTGTTGGACCCGCTGGTAAACAGTGAGCTGAATCATCGAACATACTCAAATTTGATCCGTACCTACGTTGAGAAATATATTACCAAAGAACGTATAAAAGTATACCAAACAAACGACCCTAATACACCTTTTTACGTTCAGCTTGTATCAGAACGGAATAGGTACGTACGTACGATACGAATACTCGGTACATATTATGCATAGGTATTCTAAAACAGTTAGCACCTTGTACCTATGCCATGCTCTCCGGTTTTAGAATACATTATTGATTTAGGATAAGAAGAATAATGCTTATGTTGTCACCTATCAGAAGGCTGAAAGGAATTTCATGCTATTACTGTTAGGTCCTGCTACCCTGTTTTCTGCGGCGTGGCGTGGCATGTTAATTAAAAATGAGACCTTGTCCTAGACCAGAATATTTGCGTTGGGTTTCTTTCAAATAATCAATTGAAAATTCACAAAGTGGACCAGATGTCGGATCTTGTGCATTAACGAAAAACAATGCTTTCGAACGAGAGGCCAGTGTTTCTGAAAAAAAGGGTTTCTTTTATGTGGTCAACCACCGGCGGATAGAGCATTAATTTGAAATGCTTTTATTAGTTTTGTTTTTCACCTATGCACGATATTGCTGTTAATGAAAATGAATTCGTGAATACGTTGAAATAGGGGATATGTTCTGTAGTTGCATATTAAAATATATAAAAATTTAGCCATCATTGCTGGTTGTACTTTTTTTTTTTTTTTTTTTTTTTTAAAATTGATAGATAGATACTCTAAAAATTTAGCCATCATTGCTGGTTGTATTTTTTTTTTTTTTTTTTTATTTTAAAAATTGATAGATAGATACTCGTGTACTATGTAGATGTACATAAAGCTATCAAACGCATATGAAAAAAATTCAACGTTTGTTTCTATTTTTTATTTTTATTTTTTGCAAAATTTCCTGTATTTGCGAGGAAAAAAAAAGAGCAGAGATTTATTCGAAATGCATTCCACATAATACTTACCTGTGCTACAGTGAGTTGAAGTTTGACTATGGTAGTATAATTTATCGTCGGTTTGTTCTCACGAATGGAAAACATTGCTTATGGTAATAGTGTTAAATATTATAAAGGCAACTTCCGTACTCAATAACCCTTTTCATTTATACTATTACCATCTATCGTATTTTGATTAATTGCGCAGTTTATCATAGGGGGCGCTACACAACATGAAAAAAGATTCTGTCCTGCGTGTGTTTTCCAATTGAATTAATTTGCGGTTTAAAATCCAACATAGCGAAACATGGATAGAAATTTTCAGTATTAACAGGAAACATAATATAGGTTTTAATATTGTTTTACCGCCGTTTTGATTATTTTTTCGTTTCATCATTCCGGTTGGGATGCAGATATATCCAATTATTCTACATGTATACTATATTTCCACGATGGACGTGAAATGTTGGTACGCGATAATAGTAAAAGGAAAAATTATTCATTTTTTGATAGGTAGCATAATATTTTATCTACCGAGCATCGTGCTTGTTTTGTTTATTGCTCTGAAAATGAGTTCCGAAGATTGCGAAATTAGAATTTAAAATTTGTATATAGTAGAACCAAATTTGTACCAGCAATAAAATAACATTTATGTGCTGTGTGCATTACAGGTATACTTTAGGTATAATATAAATTCAACTCGCCGGTTTTTAATTGATATTTTTCACATTAAACCTAACAGTTGAATTGAGAATTTGTTATGAAATATAATACGATTTAATATAAACTGCAGAACAAGATTGCAGACGAGCGACTAAATGTTCATTAAATGGTGGATAAGTATATCTTTATACATTTATAAAAAAAAAAAAAAAAAAAAAATCAAAAATAATATTGATGTTTGGAGACTATTATTTCTATTATATATTCATTAAAGATGTACGCGAGTAATAGTTTTTAAAATAATAATAATAAAAAAAAATTATTATAAAAATGACTGGACATAGATAGATGAGTACAAGTAGATAGTCTAGATACCTACATTAAAAAAATTGAAAAAGAAAATAATAACGGTATACGGCGGTTGTAAAAATTACGTATGTTGTGAATCGACATTGCAAACCGATTGATTGGCAATTTAAATCCTTTGTAAACTTTTTTATTAAATAAAAAATTAGTTCACCAGATATGGTATATGTATTTTCACGAATATTAATTATTTTATGCGAACGATAATGACGAATAAATGAATAATAAGTATTGGTAAAAATTGAAAAATTTCGCAAGTCGCACACTATTCAACTGCTGAGACTACACAACACATAAAGTGAAAAACTTGAATCGCTCTAAAATAGCACATTTTTTAATTACATACGTATCACGTTTAATCTTACAGATCTACACTGAAAACATGTGGTAATTTAGAATCACAAGTTGATGAGCACGGTTACGATACCTGTACACGTAGCGCCATCTGTTTGGTTAGGTCGAGTGAAATTTTCACATCTGCTCGTTTATTTTGAATATATTTTCACGTGTTAACGATAGAGAGAACCTTCGTGAACATTTCATCGATTTGACTCGATGAATGTTGCACTAAATACTAATTTCATTCCAAATGAAATAAAATAAATAAAATTAGAGTTGGTATATGTATTTGTGATCAAGAATACGAAATATTTCACTATGTCAAATTGAGCTTTTTTTATCTCTCGAGAAGTTAACTCTGTTCCGGGCCTGGGAACATCATACTGTGGCTGTTCTTTATTACAACGTTGTTAGAATTAAATTTTTTTAGCAGTTATTACTTTCATTAAATTCGCCCAGCATTTATTATATTAAATAAATATTTCGAAATGCACAAGTACATCAAGGTATTGCAAATCGAAATTCAGTGGTTATAAATGGTAAACATGTTGCTTACTTATTTCAATCTGATATTAGTCACGCTCACATTTATCTGGATGATATGTAATCTCTTCATCGATGTAACAAAATTGAAAATTTTTCAAAAAACGTTTTCAACTTTGGCAATTTTAAGTTCTGAAAGCAGATAAAAAAGTAGGATAGTTAAGAATTTTATTCACTTCAAATAAATGGATATCTTGGTAGGTACACTTTCATTTTCATGGGAATGGTTATAGACATATCGCTAAATAAAAGCGTGCCACCCCATTAAATTTGGGTTGTCGCACAAGGACTCGCTTTGAGAAAGAGGTTCCGGAATACCCAAAATATATAATGTTTAAAAATAAGTAAATTTTTGAAATTTGAGTATTTTTTTTAGACAATCCAGGGCCTTTTTCTCTAAGCAGGACCCCGTGCCACTTACAATTTCTTAAATAAAGAAAGCAACATTTCCAGTTTTCCATTTTGTGCTTTATTTGTTTCAATTGAAATTTCAAAAATTACGAAAAAGAAACGAAGTAAAATGAAAATTGCGAAAGGGGAGCATAAAAAATAGATATTTTTGGTTATATTACGAGAAAAAAATTTTCCACCAAAAACGACGTTTTCATGAGCAAAAAACATGGTGAAAATATGTTTTTTCGAGTTTTCCATGATTTCGTGTAAAAAACTATCAAAAATTGAGTAAAAAGTAGACTGAAATTCATAATAAATACACAAAATTAATTGACATTCAAGAAAAAATTGGGAAAACAAAAATTAGAAAAAAGATGTGAAGAAATCATTGAAAATTGGGTAAAAATCTAACAAAAATAGGTCAAAAATAAAGGAAATTTATCAAAAATTACGAAAAAAAATGTTAAAAGTTATGTAAAAATTGACGTAGGCCTGAAATATGAAAAAAATCGTTAAAATTTATTGATAATTCATCAAAAATTACGAAAAAATATAGAAAATTAGGTGAAAATTAACCAAAAATCAGTAAAAAAAAACAACAAAAACTGGATAAAAAACTGACAAACGTGGGTGAAAAATGCATAAAAATAATTAAAAAATTATTAAAAAATCGCAAATAATATGCAAAAGTTTACCTAAAGTTTGAAAAAAAATGTTCATAGTCATCGAAAATTGATCTAAAATTACGGGAGAATGTAATAAAATAAGGGAAAATTAACATGAAAAAAATCGTTAAAAATCAGTGAAAATTGAGTATAAATTTGGCAAAAATTAAGAAAAAATGTTAAAATTTTGTGAAAATTTACCTAAAATATTGAAAAAATTGTTGAAAATCATTGAAAAGTGGGTCAAAATGTGACAAAAATTTCTAAAAAATTCAGGAAATCTATCAAAAATCACAAAATAATGTTGAAAGATGAATAAAAACTTCACCAAAAATGGTTAAAAATTATCGAAATTTTGGTTAAAATCTGGAAAAAAATAGGTAAAGGTAAAAACAGCAAAAAATTGGTCAAAAATCACTAAAAAATGTTGAGAATTAGATAAGAATTACCTTGAATATGAAAAAAATTATTTTTTTTTCAATTTTTTGCGATTTTTGATCAATCTTTTGCATTTTTAACACATTTTTGTCAATTTTTTACTCAATTTTCGATGATTTCTAATGTTTTTTTTTCATATTTTTTTTTTTAGTTTTTACTAGTTTTTCAACATTTTTTTCGTGATTTTTTTGATGATCACTTTTAACAACTTTTTTCAATATTTTAGGTCAATTTTCACATATTTTTGAATATTTTTTCGTTGTTTTCGATCAATTTTCTGTACTTTTTACCCATGTTTGTCCAATTTTTACCCGATTTTCAATGATTTTTTAACAATTTTTTGTGATTGTAAGTTAATTTTCACATATTTTTCAACATTTTTATGAGATTTTTGTTCAATTTTTTGCGCTTTCTAGCCAATTGTTTCAAATTTTTACATAAATTTTAGATGGTTTTTAATTTTTTTTTGGCATATTTTTTGCAATTTTTACTTTTACTTTTTCTCTTATTTCTGTCTGTGTTTTACGAAATTTTTGATAATTTTCAACTTTTTTTTTATTTTTTTATTTTTAGTTTGATTTAACTAGTTTTTCAACTTTTTTTTTTTGTGAATTTCACTCAATAAACACTAAAGCATGAAATACATTTTTTCGGAATAGAAAGGAGCAGAGATGAAATAAATATTAGTATCACGAACTGAATTTTGACCATTCCCTGAGAAATTAGGAAATGAGGAAGCGTATTAGGAATTAAGGGTCTATTTAGTCAAGTTGACACTGGACCCCCAAATAAAAATTTCAAAAATTATTTAAAAAGTAGGAGTACCTTCTGTATTTTTTCAACACCTATGAAATATTTGGAGTATGAAGAATGATCATATTTGAGGGTGGCAGTAATTCTATTCTATTATTTATCCTCTCAGTATGATCAGAAAGAAGGTATGAGGTAAGTAGGTAATTAACAGGCTTTCGAAATGTATAAAAACATTACTTGATATTATTATTACAGCATGATGTTTTAAGAAATTCAAATTCAAAGATTATTATTATTATCAAGCAGGTAATGGGGAGTGCGACTTCACTAGATCTACCTCTTCTTCGCTCACTTAGTTTTCTTATGGGTTGTGTTGTGATATAAATAGCTGCTACTTACATTTTTATGTGAACCAAACTACTGGGTTTTCTGTTCAAACGAGACAATATTAAAGAAAAATTGAGAATACGCATGAAATCAACATATTCAACTTACGTACATGATAATTTGCCTAACCTTGGGTTGGAAGGATCAAAGGATACTATTCTTTTGATCGTCGAATCGAAATTTAATATAATAACTTTAAAAAAAAAAACTGTTGCTTAATCTTTCGATTTTGAAACCTGAAAAATATTTAATCAGCCTAAGTGGGTATAATCATTTTCAAAACTGGTATTTTTTGAATTATCACATTTCATTACCACGCTACAAGAATTCAATTATTTCTTATTTTATACGTTTAATTTTCAAATCTCCAACGTCACGTTGAGAAAATTTCATCGAACGAATACAGCTGATAAAAATTAAAGCCCTGACGAATCAACGTGATGTAATCTACCAATACAAGTAATCATACTTTGAAGTGGGTAAACTGCGTTTCAACTTTTCGTCAGTGATAGAAATCTACAAAATTGAAACGTCTTCGGTTTTTAAAAAAGTTTTCCATTGCAGGTTATAATTTCTTTTGATTTGAAAACCGGAACTAATGAGTATGATAGTGCTGGAAAAAACCATTGAAAATGTAACCTCAAAAATTGTTTAATAAAAGGAATAAACCGAGGAAATTTGAGATAGGTTTCAGCCCCCACCAAGTGCCAACATTATTTCAAAAATAAATTTTAAAGCGATTTCAAAACATGAAAATAAACAGTAAAATTTGACGTTTAGAGCTCACAGATGGTCTAAAATCTTCTTCTTTGACCGCTTCCTTTTGACATTATGTAAATTTTAACTTCGCTTCATTCAAGCTGTATTTTTTTTTCAAATTTTGTAGACAAATTTTTCCAAAATCCTTCCCAATCAACATTTTAGTTACACCGCTGTACTGTCCTTTCCTTTCAAATAGCCTCTACTAAAGAAATTTTGAATGCGCCAATGCTCAGAAGAAATTAGGAGAAAATAGAAAAATACAAGGTAAGAGTATGTAGAGAAACCGAGAAAGATGAAAAAATGAGGTAGTGACTAAAACCCCTGATTATTGGATCGATCAATTTTCTATACAGAAACGTGAAGAAGTTCATCTTCTAATAATTCTTTTTCGTACTGTACTTTTTTTTCAGACTTTATTCAAAACATTTCAACTTGAGACAATTTTTTTAACGCATTGAATTCTTCTTAGATTTTTTACAAGTTGTGAAGATAAATAATTTGATTCACGTACGAAATCTCGCGGTTCTGCCAACACCAAGTTACCATTTTTCAGCTCAGTCTAGGGGGATTTGGTTAGTTAGAAAGTAAAAAATCAGACAATGATTTATCCAGGTTTTCATATAGGTATATCGAGGGTGTTTCAATTTTAGATTTTTTTCGAAAGTTTGAGGCGGGTATTAAAAAAAAGTAGCGAAATAACGTCTAATGAACGTGCTAAGAATTTAGAGTCTGTAACTTAACTCTTACTTCACCCTCCCCGTTTTGATTTAAAATTTTTTAAATTAATATGAAAAATCGAAAAAAAAAATGTTTTGATTTTTTTGGTGTTAACGTGTCATAGTAGACCACATGAGACCAAACAAAACTTCTCGTAATTTTTTTTGCTTTTTAAGAATTTTAAAACCAATTCTAAAAATGAAAAAATCGAATATTTCGAATTTTTTGAAGTGGAAAAGCAAATAAAATTAGTTTTATTTGTCATGTCATAAAAAATGATAGAATGTCGTATTTTTACTTTATTATCTGGAAAAAATGTTAAATAATTGATTTTTTCCGTTTTTAAACAAAATTTTGAAACCCGTGAAAAGCAAAAGCAATTGCGAAAAGTTTTTTTTGGTCTCATAAAGGTATTTCTAGGACTTATATTAAATCTGCATACCAAATTTCAACTTCTTAGCTCCATTCGAAGGGGAGTTATGCGAGAAACAAGTTCAAAAAATGAGAAAACCCGACCAAAAAAGTACATTTTTGAAGCTGTAAGGGGGGTATAATAAAGTTGAAAAGTCAACAACTCCAAAAGGCTCATTCAGGACTCTACTAAATCTATATATCAAATTTCAACTTCCAAGCTCAATTTTGAGAAAAGAGAGGAGGGGTGCAGTCATTTTTCATGGTCAAAAAGGAGAAAACCGTTCATATCTCCCTTTTTAATTCACTTAAGAGATTGATTTTTGGATATATTATAAAACTATGAATAGTCTATCAGTTGGCCTAAAAAGCAGCAGTTTTTGCAATGTTGGCCTCTCAGCACCTCCTCCTCCAAATTCGGGCACAACTGAATTTTGACCCGGGGTTAACTGTTCTTCAGAATATAAAATTCGACTTCATTCGAAGCCTATTTCCCTAATTTGAGCTGAACAAATGATTTTTAGTTTCGAAAAAAAAATAGATATCTGAGATGGTTCAAGATGGTCGTATTGCTCTTCTAGGACCTCAAAAACGGATTTTGTTGATATCTCGCCTCCTCCTCGCCCACTTTAAATCGATAGACCATAACAGACTGGTTTTCATTGACAATATGATATAGAAAATCAGGCTGATTAAAAATGTTTTCAAATCAAGTCTATTAATTTTATATCATACTCGGCGAGCTCATTCTTTTTTTATAAAACAAAATTTTTGTTTTTACGCAAGCCACATTGAAGTTTTACTCATCATTTATTATAAATAAGTATACTTATTTATTAAGTTCCGATTTAAGTTTCAATTGCTCGGTACATCATCCGGTTCTCGAATAAGCACCCTCTATTCACTCAGTCAACTACTCATAAAATCTAATGTTTCCTTATAATTTTCAATGGAATTTTTTTTTAATACTTATAAGTGTAAGAATAAATACGTATATTGTTACATAGGCCTAATGCAATCCTTTGTCTTCTAACGAACGTTATTAGCAGTTGAGCAGTTCACATACATATCTGCCTACCTACCTATGCGTTCTATAATACTAATTTTTTCCAATGGATTTGTCCTTTCTCATTCTGCACCTCGCAAAAGCGACATAAAAAAAAACTTGATTTGTCAAAAACAAAAGATGAATCTTTTCCAGCTTGGTTCATTAAAAAAAAACCTATTCTTCTGCGTTATATCGGAGGAAAGAAATGAAAACTGGTCTGTAATTAATGCATAGCACTTATAAGCGTAGATCTGGGGGGTTTTTGTTTCATCGGTTAGTAACATTATTCTTGGCAGGTAAAGCCTCTGCGGATAAAATATTCGCATTGAAAATCTCGTCCGATGTCGTTCATTTTCGCTTAGTTGAACGCGAAATTCAATACTAAATCGTTCATGGGGCGATTCGTTCAGTTCTGGTTTTAATTTCTTCTGTAACGAGTGTGATCTTAAAACAAAGGTCGAATCGTGTGGAATTAACACTTCCTTGTATATGATTTCAAGACTAGACCACCTGGCAGAACCAAAACCGACAGAGGTACTCGGATACATTGTTTCTTTTGACGTGTTACGTTAATAAAAAAATATTGACCCTCGTTTCATCAGGATACGTACGTTTATATATACCTGCATTTTGTACATATGTAAAATTATACCTACTATAGGTACATTATCTACCGATAGGTGTATCGCACAGATGTTAATTAGTGCTCGTATTTAATGAGTATTGTTTCACTACCTATGTGTATGGTAACGTACCGGTACGTGGTTGTTTTCCGTCGACGAGGCTGGAAAAAAATTACTAACTAGGTTGACCATATTTTGTATCTTGGCTTGAAAAAACCAACCTAAAAAAGGAGTGAAATTACAAAACAAATTAAATTTTGAAAAATTCGTGTCGATTTATGTGCAGCGTAATGTAATCGAACTGTTATCTGGTGTTTGGTGTAAAATATTGCCAGAATGAATTTTTAACTTGTAGTCGATATATGTTAGCAAACAGATTTACGTAGTTCTGGTATCTACTACCTACCTATCTATCTAATACAATGAATATCCATTCCCAGTACCTGTATGTTTTTTTTTGTTTCTCTGTTTTCAAACGAGGTTTATTATACTAACGCATTTCATGATTAAAGGATAGGTTAAGGGTTGTGTCATTAACCCTGCATTCACTCTGGACATTTTTGTTTTTTGTCGTGTCCTATAATCACCTCTAAAAGTATAATCCTTTTATAAGCTTCATAATGTCCAGATGTCTGCTACCTTAAATATTATGTACCTACGTTGGTAGGTAAGTATTGTACGAGCAATTGTTTCTTCAATGGCTATTTTAACCGCTTGTTGCCCTTTAACGCATAGCCAGGCAACTGTTGGCTCATGAAATACGCTACAAGTATTTTCACCAACAACGTGTACTTAATACTAATGCTTTGTTTTTTCATATGGTCGAATAATTTGAAAAAATGAAAATGGACTCAGTTTACACTCGAATTGTTCTAATGTGTTTATGCAAAATCATCCTATCTCGTAGACTACTACTTATATTAAATACTACGCAGATTATAAAACAAAACAAGTACCACGCGTTGTTTCTGCTTCTGTTTATATCCATTCCTGTATTGCTTATTATTTTATTCGAAATAGTGGGCACTGCTTTATAATTTCAGCAATGTCTTGTTAATCTTCAAACTGCAATTGTTCGAACGTACCCAAAAAAACAAAAAAAAATTGGTACGTTTACCAGTCGTTTAGTTATCGAATAAAAAATTTTGTTTTATTTTTAGTAGAACTACCAACGTCCTGGAACTGTGAAGTTGAAACCGCTTCAAAACTAGGAGACTGAGGTAACATTACCGTTTCAAAACCGTATTTTTTGTTTGAAAACGGTTTTGAAACTGCTTCATTACATCTTCAAAACATTTGAAATGTGCTGAAAGTTTTGAAACTGTACAACTGCTTCAATGCAGTTTTATAAGTATTTCAATACATTTTAAATGCATTGAAACAATTTTGAAGCTGTATTGAGGCAGTTTTAAAACTGTTTCAAAACAAAAAATATGGTTTTGAAACAGCGATGAAACCTCAGGGTTTCCTCTATTTCAGACGAAAATAATACCGTTTCAAAATTTGTAACTTGCAGATTGAGTTACATAGACTTAAGTTGAAATGAAATCTTAATAACAGCTGAACTCAATTCTAACAATCCAAATAAGTAATCTCAATTTTCTCCAAGAGCATACCCAAGTAAGAATGTTAAATCGATTCTCTGCCAGGATGTTCAAACCATCTGATGGAACTTTAGCCCAAGACGTAGGACCTTTCCAAGGGAAAGGTTTAACATATTAGTTATCGTTCCACAGGTTTGATAAATTTACTCAGAGCTGAGTTCAAATTATCTATATCCACTAACACTGAAATCAAATAATATTTTTTATGCAAAAAAGTAGCTTTGCCCGAGCCAGCGAAAATTTTGAAAATGATCATGTTTTCTATCATGAAAAACTCCATATCTGTGAAATATTTGACAATTTGAGTGATTTACATAATTTCTTGAACTTGATAGCCCTCTATTGAATAGGAAAATTTAACCTTTTCTCGGACAAGGGGAGAGAGGCTTTCAATGCTCGGGCCTGCAAAAGTTGGACCTTAAGGTATAAAACTCGATAGTAAAAATGTTGGTTCCTTACCTCATGTTTACTTCCTGATATCCTCTTATACATGTTTGAAATAAATTTTCATAATCTATAATTCTTGATTGAATTTTTTTAAACTTGCAGGAATAGACTACATGTATAGTAGGCAGAGTCCTGTCATTGCATTTTTTTTGAAAAATGAAATACATCGATACGATTTGAAACTTTTCAGTCCCCTGGTAGGTGGTTATATTTGGAACTGGATCAAGATGCCAATGGTACAGGGAGACGCAGGCACCACATTGCTTTTTTTTCAGCTCTGACCGAGGTCCTACACTACTTTCAGGGAAAGAAAATGACGAAAAACCGCGTTTTTTTTTCGAAAATGACTTTATTATAAGGTCCCATAGGTCTATCCCCCTTTTGAGCTAGGGTCACAAAATTTTGTATGGTGGGTTTTGAACTCAAAGTGAATCACCAACGTGAGTTTTGTCAAAAACCGAGGAATGTTTCTTTTTCAATCTATTCTAATGAATGGGTTAAAAAATTTGCAGAGGCTCGAGTCCATTACCTGTTTTTCTTAAAAAGAAAAAAAAATTCATCAGGTAGCAAAAAAATGGAAATTTATTATACTGTATCTAATCCATCTATCCATAAAATTGTAAGAAAGTACATCCAGAAATGGTATTTCATTGTTTTTAATCGTACAAGTTATCAACTTATCATGGTTGAATTTTCTTGAAAAGATTTTGAAAGTTGGGCTCACTATCCTCGCCTATAATCAAGTGTGTTGAACTAGTTAAATAATTTCTAATTCAACAGCTTATGCAATAATGTTACGTGAATTTAAAATTTTCAACATCGTGTTTGATTTTAAACTTATAAAAAATAATTCAACCTATGTATCTATTAATAAAACAAAAAAAAAAAATGGAGCAAAAAGGAGAACAATCGACCACAAATATCACTAATAGGACTTACTTCAAAGTAAAAAATTGTTCAAGTAAAATGTAAAAATGGCTGTATTGAGAAGCTAAGGAAATAAAAATTTTTCATATTTTTGGTAATCTCCAACCACCCACCGAGAAATTTATAAAAAAATATATATTTACGTATATCGAAAAAATTTCCAATGTTGAAACTGCATTAGTAGATTTGGTATGCCAACAGTATATTACTATCAAATTTTCACTCGCCAACATTAATTAGAACAGGTTTGACGGCTGTTTGAAACTCATGGAGAAATTTCATAAATTTGCTGAAAGCTCCTAAATGGCTAGAATTTGTTAAAAATTGGCTTGTGGTCTACATACTAGTCTAACAACCATTTTTAAAATTTTTCACTAAAAATTAAATTTTTCGCTCATTTTTTTACCTATTATAAGTAACATTGTTTTTGCTGTTTTTGACGATTTTCAAAACTCATTTTTACAAAAAGTAAAGCATTAATCGATAGAAGGATCCATAAAACTGGTTGAAATAACTTGAAATATATGCTGAACGGAACATATTTCAAACAATTCTATGCGGTGGTAAGCTCTTAATTAATTTTGAAAAATTCGGGTGAAAATAGGAAATCGTGAATGCAGATCTGCCCTTAATGTTAAAAATGCACCAATGTCTTTATTTAGTAGTATCCAATTACATAAGCTTTTTTTCTGTGTTATAAGTTTTGATTCCTCCTCAAATCTTCTACATTTAATACTTCTTTCAAATGTCTAAGACGTTCTGAATTTCAGGGTGACCAAACGGGTGAGCCAAAGCCCACCTGTACTCCCTCTCTCTTCCGTTAGTTGAGCTCTTTCTGTACTTGCAAACTGATGCTAATAGAAATAAACCGTTCGTTTTTTTTTAATTTTCACAAAAAAGAAAAGACCTCTTCTTTCGACGCGAATATGTCTTAAGACGGGGGCTCATTTTCTGAAAACGTGACGTCTTTGATTATAAATGATTTTTGTATTTTATGTTGAAATGTTGATATAGATATGTCTAATTAAAAAATTTTTAAATAAAAAAAATTGAAAAATGAAAAAAGTTGAAATAAAAATGATCAAAAAATCAAAAAACAAAAAAATTTTAAATACAAAAATTTAAAAACTTAAAAAAATGAAGAGTAAATAAAAAAAAATATTAAAAAAAAAAATTAAAAAGCAAAAAAATGAAAAATTTTGAAGTTCTTGATCAAAAACTCACGATGAAAGATGAGGAGGTTAATATCCCAATTTTTTATTGAAATGTCAAAATTCATTAGTTTGATATCAAAGTTTAAGATTACATTTTTCAATTTCAGATAAAAGAGTAATGAATGATTTTTGCAATATATGATAAAATCTCTCAGTAGAAATAAATGTGCTAAGAAATTGGTGATTAGGTGGTGTACATTTTTTATAAAATGTTGAATGTGAAAATAGTCATGATGATAGTTTTTAATTTCGGATAAAAAAGTTATATGATTTTTGCACTTTATATTAAAATGTCCAAGTTAAATAAATGTAAATAGAAATTGGCGAGTTTGACATAGATATGTCTTAGCCATGGGGGTCATTTTCTGAAAATATGACATTTTCGATTTTTGATTTGAAGTTTTTGATCGAAAATTTGAGATGATAGATGATTATGATTGATTTTTGCACTTTATGTCAAAATATTGACATGGATATACGTTACATATTGAAGATCTAGACCTTTTCCCCGAAAGGGAGGAGTGCCTAAATTTTTTTCCGAATGAATTCTTAATAATCGACGCGAATGTATTTTTTAAAACTTCAATTTTTACTTTTGGCTGTCTTTTAAATTTTCAGTTCGGCAAAAAAAAAATTTAAAACATTCGTTATCTTCTAGGTTTATCACACAGATAAATTATATACTTATTAAATAGTATCTATGAAACGACACCTAAATGTTTTCATCATTAAATTTTTCCGATAAGTAATACAAAACTACTATGTATTACCTACCTACCTATTGCGATGAAATTGATTCTAAAGTAGGCGTAGATTTTCATCCAAGCGCTTATTTGGTAAAGTAGGTACTTTAAGTTTTATAATTGGTAAAAATTTCGAAATCACTCAGAAGTGCTTTTACCAAATAGGTTACCTAATCAAACTATATTTTTTTATGTTAGTATTAAACCTTTATAATGCCTGCCATTCAGTGTGAACGTAATACAACTGGTTTCAGTGGATGTTCAGTGTATGTTACGTAATACGTATACAGCAACGGAAAAGGAAACAAATAAGTATTTTCAGACATTTTGCGTCGTCTATGGGGTGTTTGGAAACCAGGAAGCATGAAATGCCGCCATTTTGTATTGTTCTGTCAATAAATGAATGATCGGGTCTCTATTTTTCTCTTTCTCTCTCTCTCTCTCTCTCTCTCTCTCTCTCTCTCTCTCTCTCT
>FIZR01031908.1:0-13122 GCA_900060175.1 Ferrisia virgata | reverse complement strand
CCTCATAATCATATTAATAAAGCATTTTTGAATATATTTATTTATTAAAATACAATTCAAATTAAAAAGCAAGTTCTCCAAAATTGAAACGTAATAACCAAAAAAACTTAGACTAAAAATATCAGGTCGTTTTCCAACAACCGAAAACGCTAAGGCTCGTTAGGTAACGAAAACGGAAACCTAACACACGTTGAATTGGTTTATGCGATTCAAGAAGTACCGCAATTCACCGGTCATTCTTTTTTGTCTTTCATGACTTGCGCATTGACAAATTGAGCTGAAAAAAAAAATAAAGAAAGTTATTCGATTCAAAAGTGCTGCGCATATTCTACAAATATTCAAATTTTTCATCTTCTCGACAAAAATTCAACTTTGAATAAATCACTGAACCGAATCGAAGTGGTATCCTTATAACGCTCATGCGGTTTTCATTAAATGTCCGCGGTTTCGCGTGATTATCGGATTCATCCATTCGTTCAGCTTTAATCGACCAAACTATGTGGATTACTTATTATCCCCCATCACCTTGTGCCTTTGTAGCCTTTATTCCTTGTACAATTGTAACATTGTGTTCGCATACAATAATGTATAGCTACTATAAAAGCTATTACGAAGCTAGAGTATGAATCACATTGTTTATTGCAGCTTAGCTGTGTAGGTATTACCGACCAATGAGTTAAGTAAATTAAATTCGTTTCTGTGGTCAATTTGTAACGATGCGAGGATCTGTTGACCTTTTTCTTTTTCAGCATCTCGTTGGTAGGTATATCGTTGATCGTCTTGTTTTGTCTGAAATATTTTGCAAGTTTCAAAAATGAGCGAAAATTCACACATATCGATCTCATATATAAGTTATTATCGCGGAATATATCTTCATATGTGTTTCTAACCATGCTGATTTTTCTGTCACAGCATTACCAGACGAAGGTCCAAAAATCAATGGCGGCAAGCCACGTTACCATATTGGCGACACAGTCGATGTAAACTGTACTGCCGGTCGTTCCAAACCAGCAGCAAGTCTTCATTGGTTCATAAATGGCGAACAAGTAAGTGTTATCTGCTTTCATTTATTCGGACAAGTCTGAAATATTTCAAACAAAAGTAAATCATTATTTAGCAAATGAAAAGGCGGTGAGGTATTATTCTACATAGTTCCCACTATCCAAATCACCATTCTATCTAGATGTTTTTCGATTTTCAAGTCAGCCTTAAAATATCGAAAAAAGATACGTAAGCATATTGGATAATAGGCGGAAGGTAGAGGGACACCGTAAAGTAAATGCAAACTCGACTCGACGCGGCGTGAGATTGTCATATCTCGGTGTATATTTGACAGTTACGACAACATCGTCGGCCGCCTTTTCTCATACATGATAAATGTGTGCAATATCGCACGACGAAAGTTCAACTGAAACAAGCAACTTTATAAAGTGAAAAACTTTTAGATATAGGTACCTTACCTACCTACCTATCTATCTATCTAACTGGTGGTAAAAATGCATGCGTGTATATCGTTGGTTAATTAACTCGCTGGGAGGAAAATTTTCACGCGACCATGTGTGCAAACAAATTGATACGACGTGAAGGGGTGCGGTGCGGTGCGGGGATTTGACGAATAAAATCCATATTTCGAGTAGGGTTCGATTAGAATATTTATTAGCTTCGAATGCTGCACTATTACTCTTCTTGGTATCCATGCTCGGTCAACCAGCTGGCCATTATTATTCCAGAAAATATCATTTAAATTTACACCGTTTGGAAAATAACAAAAGCATAAAATAAAATGCCACTTCTCATTTAAATAAATGATCCAATCTCGATTCTTTCTCGCTCTTTATTCTTAATTAGTCGTATTCGTAAATTGATTGTAAGTATTTTATTTTGTGAAACGTGCGATAAAATGATGTTGGCAATTTTATGTGCTTGTGAAAATAAAATAATGTTGTCGTGATCTTCTGCAGGAAATATTAAGTAAAAGAAAAGCGACGCAAATTTTATCATTTTCAACGAAAAATTTGTCTCATTACATTAATCTCAATTAGAATTTTCCTCTTAGTTCGACTCGGCTTGGTCTTTTCTCTCTGCGTGATGAGATATTTAATGAAAATTCGTCGCTCGCTCGTTTGGTTCGTTGGTCGGTCGGTCGGTCGGCGGGTCCGTTTGTCGAAGCGACGCAGACGACTGCGGAGATGTGTCACCTTGACGGATAAAAATTAAAGGTGTCGTTGTCGAGTTCATTTTACAGATTTTTATCTTACCTTTTTTTCGCTTTGTTTTTCTGTCTTTTTTTTTCCTTTCTCTTGTCATTGTTGTTGTTGTTGTTGTTGTTTTTTTGAAATTATAGCGATGATTACAAAATTTTGTATTTTTTGGTGAAAATTATTAATGAAATGAAGATATAACAACTTTGAATGTGTAATTGTGTTGAAAATGAAGGGTTCAATTTGATTCAATGTTTGCTCTGCAAAACTTCTTGTAAGCATGAAATGTGTCGATTAAGGAGGTTTTTACAGGTGTATAACATACCGAAACTAGTTCCAGAACTTGTTTTGAAAGTGTCACTGTCAGCTCTGCTCTTAGTAAAACCAGCATTTGATACCAAACATTAATGTTTCTCTGAGTATTGTCATGATCCTAATCTGTAGTGCAAATTTGAAGAGATTTGATCCAATGTTGAGACAAAAAGTGATAATGGTGGTGTTTCAGTACATTATCAACTCTGAAGACTTTTCTACACCTAGCTCAGGGACATTCCATGGTTGGACTTTGTAGGATGCCCTAGATTCAACTTCAGGAAAATATAATAGGTATCTTTAGATGGGTGGCAGGAGTGGATCTCAAGGTGAAGTTTTTTGAGTAGGAGGAGAGGGAACCTGAAATAATGTTAATGAAAATTAAAAGCACGCTGAAAATCAATTTTTATTGGAAATTCTATATGTGTAATGTATGTAAAATATCGATTCCAACTCTACCCCACCGTCCTCCCAGTGTAAGCTGCCACTGACTTCTGAACATTTGGAGCTAGATTGATGCATACATCTAGGAATCGTTCTGATAGTATCTCTAAAGGGACGAATAGAACTAGATGCATCTCAAGAACTAGCACCAAAAATTCCTCTAGCACTGGAGATATCTCTAGAGATAGATGTATCCCTGGAACTATATATGTCTGTAGCGCTAGGTGTATCTCTAAAACAGGGTGTATCTCTAGGAATAGACGTATCTCTAGAACGCAGATTTTTAACCTCTAGAACCACATGTGCCTCTAGAACTAGATGCATCTCCAGAGCTAGCACCAACAGTGTCTCTAGCACTGGAGATATCTCTAGAGATAGATGTATCCCTGGAACTGAATATGTCTCTAGCGCTAGGTGTATCTCTGAAACTAGATGTGTCTCTAGAACAGGGTGTATCTCTAGGAATGGACATATCTCTAGAATGCAGATTTAACCACTAGAACCACATGTGCCTCTACAACTGTACATATTTCTGAGGCAAGCAATATCTCCAGAACTAGATGTATTCCTAGAACTAAAAGCGCGTACCTCTAAAACCAATGATATTTCTGGAGTTGATACCAGAGATAGTCAGTTCTACAGTTACCCTCTAGTTCTAGAGATACCGGCAACTCCAAAGATGTCTTTTATTACTTAAAATACTCCCAGTTCTAAAGAACCAAAAGTATTAGTTTTAGGGATACACAATCTTTGTAACTAACTTTGCAGACACTTGTAGATCCACTTCTAGAATCTACAGGTATAGGTATCTCAATCTAGCTCTGTTCATAAACCTAATTCTAGGAGTAACGTATTTCTGAAGTAAATTCTATTTCCAATTCTGATTAAATCTAATTAAAATAATTGAACTACAATTCTAATTAACTGTAATTAGATCTAGAACCACCTTTTGTACTTGCCTGAACTAGATCTACTCACAAACTGTGTTCACTCAACTCAAAATTTATAAATAAACTGTTATGGGATTTACAAAGTACAGTCAATTCTATTTACAATCCTCTGTAACTTGGCTCAAAATTGATTTTAGTTTCAATCATAATCAACTATAGTCTCATGTAATAATTGCTACAATTACGTGTAAGTTCAACTACTTACTTCACAACTCTACTGGTACCACAATTTGATTGATGCCCAAAACAAACATCTGTTACATGTATGCTTGTGATAACATACTGCTTTGGAGAGTTAATGCTAAACAATCTGAAGCTTTTCAAGCGGAGCAGGGAGTGCGTCAAAGATGCATATTGTCTCCGCAGTTATTCAACACCTATGATGAGCATATAATTTGCGAGGCTCTTGAACATTAGACTGGTGGTATTTCTATTGGAAGAAGAAGAATCTCTAATCTGCGATATGCAGATGGTATCAGCTTGATTGCTGCAGATGAAGTAGAAATGGCAGAGCTCGTCAACCTGGTGAAGATAGCCAGTGAAAAACTTGGACTAAGTATTAATGCATCAAAACGAAAGTGATAGTGGTGGTTCGAGCCAAGTGTCTTCCAGTTACTACAGCTCTGAACGAATACAAAAAGGTTAACGTTTTTGTATATTTAGGCTCCAGCATCAAAGCAGATGGAGGCTCGTTGGCAGAAATATGATGCCGAATCACTAGACTGCGTTATATCACATGCAATAATAAAATCTCCAGAAAGACGAGGAAGAGACTTATCATCCTAAAGTCTAGACCATGAACTTCTTTAATCAACAGTCATACTGTTTTGTTTACTTCACATGTTCTAAAAATCAGCCTTTTCCTCTCAGATGTGGGTTATTCATATTCAAAATTCGAGTTCTTCTTCATCTATCAGGTACTTTGGCGGTGGACATCGTGCTGCTTTCCCCTCTTGATTTTTGATTCCTTTCTCTTTGTACAACTACATACAACGGGATGTGATACACTCATTGATCATCATGATTAAAATCTTGTTTTTAGTGATTTGTGGAAAATCTATTTTAACCTTAAACCTTCATGTTTGCAGGTGAACGCTTCATTTTTACGAGGGCCATTTAGAAAATTCATGGGTCGTGAAGGTCTAGAGGCAACTGTGCTCGGCTTGCGATTCAAAGTACAACCAGAACACTTCCGTAATGGCGACATGAAGTTGAAATGTTTAGCAACCATTGCAACCGTATACTGGCGATCCAATGAAGAAAGTGTCGAAGGTGAAAAACAGCACAAACCTCCGGTTATGGAGATCAAGAAAACCGAAGAACTGGAGGATGATAAATCAAGAGCAGATCGTGTTCAAGGTACGGTAACCCTTTTCATACATCTCCGTCGTTTTCAAATTTTTTATTATTAATTAATTGAATTAATTTGGATATTGATTTCAGCATCAAGTGGATGTCGAAGTAAATGCAATTGGCACTTATTGAACTATATCCCACTGCTCAGCTTTCACGCTCTAATCGTTCCTATTATCGCTGTCAGATGACTTCTTCTACCGTTACCTTATTGTTGTTATAATTTTAGCTGAACACGTGTTTTACGAATGTGCAGCGTTAAAATTAATTTGTGATGTTATATACATATATTTTTTTTGTGATTAACCCGATTATGTGCTTGAATTTTTTCCAATTATGTACGACGACGATTTGTGAATTTATTTCTCAGAATCGATTGTGAGATGGGTAAATCAATTGTTTCATTTTTCACATCTTCGAATCTCAAATTTTACCTATCTAATTAGTACATACTTTTTTAATGTACTAAAATTTAGATCTATTCTTGTTGTAGGTATTTTTTTTTTTTTTTTCGTTCCTCCATCATATCATCGTTACCGTTAAAAAAAAAATTATTGAAATCTGAAGAAAAAAATATTCCATTATGTAAAATTCAAAACCTTTCATAGTCTTCCTTCAGTACGTATATTTTTAATTTTTTGAAAGTGAAAAAATTTCATTGACGTTGAAAACCTATAGTATTGTTCATCTCACATGCAAAGAAAATGAATATCACTCTTTTAAACTACAATAAAAATTCCCAGAGAATAAAAATACCTGAAAAAAGTAATGCAACCGGATTAATCGCGTTAATTTTTTTTTTTAATTTGATTGTAAGTATTTTTTGTACAACATATCATGGTTACGTATCAGCTCTGCTAGTCAAATAAGTTACATATATACGTAATTAGTGTTTAAAAAGTACGTCGTGTATTTTTGTGCGGCCCTGGCCCTTCCCTTTTTCTCATTGTTGCCCAATGATTTTTTTTAATGTAAAAAAACATTTGTATATATCGTGTACAGTACATAAATCTATCCATGTAATATTATGTAATTGTTTTAAATGTTGACAGCTATTTTACACCAGTTTACATTAAGCTTGACACAATTATTATTTTACACACGTAATTATTCATATAGAAAATGTGAAATTTTTGATTTCCTTCTTTTGTTTTATCCAATTTTTTTTTCTGTACATGATTTTATTTTTTATTTGTATCATGTTTTAAGCGAAATAAAAATTATTACGATGCGTTTTCTGAGAGTGTGGTTTTATTTTAAATTTAAATTTATTCTAAAAGCAATTATAATAATAGAGCAGTATTGTCATTTAATAAATAAAAATCAAATTGGATCAATCTGAAATGCAACTTTAATATCGCATTGATGTTCACAATTGCACGATTCAACAGCAATTTCAGTATTTATGTTACTTATCTCGAAGTTATGGAGAAACAGTCTTACTAATCGGAGAAAACATCCATTTTACAAAATCTGCCTCAAATATTGATCAAAACTCAAAAATGTTGACTATATGGAAATGACCATTGGATTGTTTTTCAATTTTCAAATGTTCTTTATTAAATTGAAATCACTCATGTAAATCATTTTCTGAGCGTAACAATGGTTCCTATTTCTTTGATGCAGAAGTGCCTTTTAATTTAGTGTAGTGCGCAATCAATAAATTAATTAAAAGAATATGAAAAGTTGAAATTCAAAAATAATAGAATAAATTGTATAATTTCAGTTTTATAATGAGTAAAAAACAGAAATCTTGAATACCTATTCAAAAAAAAGTAAGATAAGATGCCTGCACCAGCATAACTTAGGACCATAATAAAATCGTATAAGTACTTAGTTTCAATTCAAATAAGTACGTTCATAGAACAAAATTGAGCTGAATTATATTGGTTTCAGTTTCAAATGAATAAGTAAATTTGGTAGGTATGTGTATGCTTGCTATATGTACACAATGGTGTCATCCAGTAACCATCATATGTTTATATATGTTTACTTCTGAGCAACCAGCCACTCAAGAGCTCAGTTGCATTATGGACGTTGTCTGGTGCACATCTAATTTCTCTCTAGTACGTCACGTGTGTGTAAATGTTCAAGAAGCTTGTGCTGTGTTCTTTGGATTTGTAGTGGAATATCAAGTACTATTTGGGTAGGTGAAATTTAATAACAGTTACAGGTATTCTTATACTAAACATACAATATTTTCAATTCAGTTATGCTTTTTAATTTTATTAACAAATATTAAGTGTAGTTTTTTTTTAGTTTGTTTACAGTTCATTCATCGAATAATGATATTCTTTTCTAAGCAAACCCACCCCTTCAGACCTCAGTTACACTTTGGATGTCATCCAATGTGCATCAAATTTCTCTTGAACAGTGATGTGTGTGTGTGAATCAGGCTTGTTATAATGCATGGATCTACAGTGGAATTTCAAGTATTGTTGGGGTAAGTGAAATTTAATCAATATTTTTGCATATAGGTACAATTTTTTCAATTCAGCGATTTTTTTAAATTTTATTTACACATATTTGGTGTATTTTTTTTAGTTTGTATGTAATTTTACCAAAGTTTTTCAAAATTTTTGTTTTTTTTAGTAGTTGTGATTCTTTTGGCACGACAATAGTGAGATTCAAAGTACCTGTTCATTTTTAACTTTCTTTGTAGTTTCATCTTCAAACATATTTTCGTACTTGATCTTGAACTTGAATTTTTTATTCTTCTAGTTCACATTTCATAAGGATCTTTTCCTTTCATCGCTGGATCCTCTGCACAGACTTGTCTTAATGCAATTTGACTAACTGCAATGGTCTTCACATCAGTTTATATGGGATATATAACTGAGAAACATATAAACCTAATCCACCTACTTTTGCATAATTAGATTTTTTTTAGCAACCAAATGTGGTCCTACCTTAGATTAAGTGAACAGTTCGCAATGCAAATTTCAAAAATAAAAATGTGAAAAAGCTATTACTTTGCCTTTTGGACGTCACAAAGGCACAACTGATGTTTCTTGAGGTTGATCATCAGTCTCCTTCATGTTTACAAAAGGTTATCTTCAGAATTTTGGTGTTCTCTGTATGAGATGGGATATTCAATCAATATTCTGAATTTGAATTTCAATATTTTCATATTTTTCAGATTTGGAAGCTCATGTCCAACCCGATGTTGAGGAATTATATTTTTCAAATGTTATGTTGGTGACTCTTTGTTTGATCCTACTCAAATACGTAAGTTGTACGCTTTTTCACATTGTCATTGCTTTTGCTTTGTGTTTTGTTCATGTGTGTGGTTCAATACTTAACAAAAATGTTTTTGCATAGTTATGTATTTCAAATTTAATGAAATCAACTTACCACTCATTGATCCTTCAGATATAAGTAAGTTGTGCGCTTGTTTACATTGTAATTATCAGTGCGTTATGTTGATATATGCTGTGTATGTTTTAAAAATTAGCTTTAATACCATATGTACTTAATGTATTTTAGAGGTGAATACAACTTTCCCCCTAATTTATCGTACTGATATAGGTGAGCTGTGCATTTGTTTTATTTTGCCTGTTCTGTAAAAAAAGTTACTATATTTTGGTGGTGTGGTACTTCAGTCGAGAGCTCCACTTTTCATCTAAATCCACGGTAGACCCTTCGCATCTAATGTGCATGACTACTTGAGAAGCAATGCTAGCAGTCAAATTTACCTAATTCTTCTTTCCCTCTAATCGAGTGTTGTTCATTTTAACAGGTGGTTTTGAGTAGAATTTGCCATTCATGAAGAATATGTTTAACGAGATACAGAATATAGTTCGAGTAAGAATCAAGGAATTTGTGTTAGTCGTGATTGTTTTGTTTTCATCATATCGGTAAGATTTTTTTTACATACTCAAATTTTGTAGCTTGAATAAATACAGCTTATAAAACTGATTGTAGACTAGACTTGATAAAAATATCTTGCGTCATTGCAATACTTGTACATACATAACTAGTAGTACGATCAAATGTTTGTTTCAGCTCTTTTGTTCGTGTATAAATCAATCCAGAAACTGATTACGATCAAAGTACCCCATCAAACAAGATAGGCAACTGAGAAATCTAACCAGAATATAAAGTTGATAATTTCCAGAGTGTTTTAATGCTAGTTTTCAATAGATTGAAACACCATAAATTGTATCAAATGTTTTAGATTTTTTGTCCACGTTTAAACCCAGCCAGCAGATACCGAATCGTCACTATTCAAGATGCCCCTTCAACAAGCAAGTCAGGTAACTCAACTTGCATAACAAACAAGCCAGACAATTCAACTTCCAGCAGAAAGCTTACCAAAATATGGAAATAATAATTACCAATAAATGTTTCAATATTAGTTTCAAATAAGTAGAAATAGCTATTTTTCAGATTTTTTTATTCACCTTCAAACCAATCTGGTAGAAAAATTTAATTTGAATTCGTAGAAAATAGCAAGAATCGATCATTCCGGTTGTTAGTTTTGATTTAATATAATTTGTGGTGTATTTTCATTTCAAAACATCACAAAAAGTGAGATGAACTTTGTAATTATTAAAACCATTGCAATGAAACAAAACTTTGAATTTTTTTCCAGTAATGTTTTTAAAACCGAAATTACGTTTTTTTAAGAGTAAAATATTGTGTACAAGTAACATATTTTTTTATTAATTTTTTATTTTTTGGTAATTCATTTTTATTAAATTACAATTTAATTAAAGAATAAATTTATAAAATATTCTGTGAACTAAGCTAGTTTTTAAACAGGTTTGAATTTATTTAGTATTTAAAACTTTGTGTTTAGCAATATTTTGTGTTAATTTGTTTTTGTATTTTTATCAATCATTTTTAAATGATTCCACGTACTAACCAAATTAAATTAAATGCAAATGCATGCATTTTCATTATGATTATTTTTGCTTAAAATTTCATTTTTATTTTGTAGCTTGCTAGTTTGTTTTTCAGTCAAATGAATTGTTCAATGAAGTTGCCAACCCTACAAACTGAACTACGAAACCTTTTCTACAGATTTGTGATAAATTATTTTTGTATTTTATTTTTTATTTTGGCATGTTTGTTTATTTTTATTTAGTAATATTTTGTATCGATTTATTATATTTCAGTGAGAATTGAGCATCGTTCGGTAGGAATCTTAATTTAGGTGTGCTGATACTAGTTCTTCCATGTTGATGATCACATTGTAATCTGTAAGCTGTTCAAGTATTTGGTTTTAGCCTGATTCAGATAAATATTTTTATTAATCGTCTTTCAAATAGTTTTATCCACTAAAATAGATACAAATTATGCATCCATTTTTACAGTGATTATTATTGCTTAAAATTTTACCGCTTGCCAGTTTGTTTTCGAGTCATGGAATTGGTTAATGTGATCGTTACATATGTGATCACTTTGATACAATAAAGGTAATTGATGCTCTGAAAATTGTTACAATAAATTTCAAATTTTTGTAATTAGAATATGTGAGAATCATATTAATTTTTTTAATTCAATTAATTAATAAAATTATCACTTTAATTTTTTTTTTTAACCATAAAATTGTGTAATATTTGAATTTTTTTCAACAGTACTTTTAAATCCTATATGGCTATTTTTGAGTAAAATATTACGTACAAATAACGTAAATTTTCTGAAAATATTTATTATACTTGTGCATATGCTCGATGTTTATTATAAGTTATGATTTAATTTAATTTTAAGTTTATTTTCATTTCAGGTAATCGTAGTCAGATGAACTTGTTGATTACTAAAACAACCGTAATGGGGTAATGTTTTGATTTTTTTTTCAAAGGTATTTTTAATTAATTTGTTCCAAGTACTTGGTTCTATGCTGGTTCAGATAATTGTCGTTTTATTGATCGTTTTTTAAATAATTTTATCTACTAAAATATATTAATAATACATGAATTTTCTTTACCATAATTTTTGCTTAAAATTTACTCATTATTCTATAACTTGCTAGTTTGTTTTTGATGAAGGAATTGGTTGGTGTGATCGTTAACTTGATGATTAATTGCTTCGAAAATTTAGTACATATCATTGCTATCAACTTCAATATTTGTATATTGTTTTCTTTTTTTTTCAGGTTTCGTTTTGAGAATTTATAAAGAAGGATAAGATGAATTTTAAAGACAAAGCTATTAGCTCGCAAATAACGATTTTTTCGGATTTTTTTTGTGTGATTATTTGGATTTCTTTCTGCTTATGTTATATTCTTAATTGTATTTTAAATACGAAGCCATTAGCTCATAAATAACGATTTTTTCGGATTTTTTTGTGTGATTATTTGGATTTCTTTCTGCTCATGTTATATTTTTAATTTATGGTACTTGCTTGGTTCTTATTTAACTGATTTGCTTTTGATTGTTTCTTTTTTATAATTAGTATTGTGTATTTTCTTGTTGGTGGCTGGATGGGTCAAATTTGATTACCAGCACCCAACGGTAAAAATCCGAAGACAGCTTTTCTAACACTTGTTTGAAATAAGGAGGTAATCAATATCTTTTAACCTCGAATGTCATCGTTTTATGAATGTTCCACGTTTTCCATGTTTTCAAAATAGCTGTACCACGCTCCTTCAGGAAATAAACCGGCAACCTAAATTACACAACAAGATTGCTGGACTTGGTTCAGTATACCTGGGTAAATCTAACATTAGCTAATTGAAGTATATAATGGTTTCATTAAACTAGAAAAGTATGTATATTATTAATGAATGGATGTATTTTATTATATTACCTAGTTAGTGTTACTCATAATGTTTTTTGTTATTTCAGATGAAAATTATTCCAATGATGTAGCAGCTATTGTATCTCGTGCACTGAACAGCAAAATATTTCTATAGAACAAGAAATGTCTCAAGATTAGTACCTAACTTTACAACTCTTTTAGGATGTTAATTTGTGTAATGTGGTAAGTGTAAGCAATTTTTTGAAAATCACTCGCTGCATGGTATAATTTTTTTATTGGTTAAGTAAGCATGTAATAAGTAACCTATTTTTTTTGAAACAATGACGATTTTTTTAATGGACTGTTTTTTAGGCTTTTCAACGAAACAAGTCAAATCCGGTTCTAATTCACGTAGTTTTGATGCCAACTTTTAATCTTTGGGAAGATTATTTTATTAGTTCTTATCGGACATCCGAGAAGGAATATGTATCTAATGTTTCCAACATCAGCCAACTGACAACACATAGGACATGATTAATATTTAAATGCTTACCAATTACTTTTTATTGTATTAAAGTAAATTGAAAAAAATAATTCAATAGCGAAAGTATTATGTATCCAGTTATTGTAGCTTGTGGATATTTTAAGAGGCCCCTTAATGGGAGTAGGATACGTGTCCTGCTTCAACTCCTAGTCGCACGTCCACGTCGTGGGGGCTGGGACCTCGCCGTGCTTACATTGCACTTAGTAAGTTACGGCGTGCTAACGCGACAGGGGGGCGTACTTTGCATGGTACGCTGCTTTCGACCATTTAAAAGATACTTATTTTATTTTATTTTTTTTCATTTTTAAATAATCAAAATTATTTCGCGGTGTTAGTCGTTTGGAGTCACCTCGTACCGATGTCGTATTTAATACGCAGTGTACGAGAAGGATATACGAATGGTGGTCTACGGTCCTGCTGCTGGGGATATCGGTCCCCATACCAGACCCAGTAGTCGGAACGGAGCACGCTGATCGATCCCGGTCCACCCGCCCAAGTGAGCTTAGCTCGCAAGTCTGGTCTTCTATTTCTTCTTTTTGGCGTTTTCGAAGTCCGGCAAAAACCCCTCGATTAGAGTATTTGCCTGGCTCCGAACTCGTCAAGCAAATTGAATATGATTCCTACCGGACGGTCT
>FIZR01031899.1:0-10790 GCA_900060175.1 Ferrisia virgata | reverse complement strand
CCCAAAACGGATTTTGTTGATATCCCCCCCCCCCCCAACCAACATAAGTCAATAGATTGCAATAACCTGGGTTTCATTGACAATATGACCCGAACGAAGCGAAGGCGAAAATTTTGTAAAATTTTGAGGATAAGAGATGAAAAATGAGCTTTTTGAAATACTTTTAAGCTTCAACTGTCGAATTTTACTGTTTATACATGGAAATTTGATTTTCAAATACGCGCCTAGACTACATGTACACAATTGCTGTAGTACATTTTTACAGGTTTTTTTAGCCCTGCGGGGAGGAGGGTAGTAGTACAGTGAAAATAGCTTTAAAAAAGGCTCTACCTTATGAAATGAAATTCTTCTACAATTCTTGCACTTGAGCCTACATTGCGTTGTATTCGATTACCTAGCCAGGTGGGATGAAATCTTTGAAAATTCGTCGAAATTCGAAAATTTAAATTAAGAAACTGAAAATTTGAATTTCAAGTTTCTTGGCTTGTAAATGAGCTAGGTGAGGAGAATGATTCTTCTCTTTGGTTACTCATTTTATTCAGGTTCGCAAAATGGTTACTTTTCACCTATCAAAGTTTCATATTGTGGTTTCCAAATAGTGACCAGTCCAAAGTTTTCAAACAGTAGTATTGTGCGTCGAATTACAGTTTTAGCAAAGTCACAATTTTTCACTTTAATGTTACATGCAATTTTATCTTTTATTTCAGCGTAGTCACGTTTTTGAAATGTCATATTTTTTCAATATCTTTTCTTACAGTATCATGGTTCTTGTAACGTCATGTTTTTGCAACCTCACATGTTTTTACAATGCCACGACACGTTTTTTACATTTTCACCATTTTGTAGTGTTGCGTCACGTTTTTCATGTCATGTTCCTATACTGTCACGTGCTCACGATATCATGTTGATATATCGTCACATCCCTGCATTGCCATTCACCTACTCATGATAGTTTTAATTAACTATCCCAAATAGCCTATTGCCAATAGTTGACAATTCTGCTAATTACACTTTTTTTGCTTTTCCAGACAGTATCGTATTAAAAACATGCCCAATTCATAATATTTAACAAATATGCTAATTCTGATTAATTACATTATTCAACTTAATTACGATAATTAACTGAACTCCGTATTAGGGTGTTTCTTAAAATACAAAATTAGGAATTTTTGGAACCTCACCCCGTAAAAGGTTTTGTAAGACCCTAAAAACACCACAGCTGAAATTCCAGCCAATTGGAACGATGATAACCCGTGCCTCATCAGCGTTGCAGTTACGAACCAAACGCCATCAGCCTGGAGCCCGAACAAGGTACTAATCACCGCGATACGTAGTGGAGTAGTCCTAAGTTATCGGACACAAATGACAGATACTTAAATTCGTGGAAAACAACGATTGATACTGGTCAAAATAAAAGGTATCTATATGAAAAGAGTTCGAAAATCGGTCGAAAAAAAAAGCATGGAGTCTGAGTGAAACTTCTTTCTTGGGCTTTAGAAAATCCAGACAAAAATGTATTCTGGCTAATTTGAGGTTGTAGATTATAAACTCAGAATCAGATTTGGAGTAGGAAGCTTGGTTTGCGAGTTACACTCGCTAACTTTTTTCCTATGCTATGCTCATCAGAAATAAAGATTGAACACGTCTCAAGAGGGTTAAAATTGGGGTTATAAGTGAAAAAGTTCAAAAATACGCTTTCTAAACGAAAACCGATACTGTGTTCATGATGTACAACCTCGAATCAGCCAGAATACTCTTACCTCAATTATACAAAGTTCAGAAAAAAGTTCCACTCAAGCATCAAACTTTTTTTTCGAGAAAAAATGTCCTGCCGGTTTTCACATACCATGTATTTTGACCCTGCTGAATCTGATGAACACAGCATAGGAAAACAGTTAGTGAGTATAACTCGCAAATCGAGCCTCCTACTTGAAATCTGACACTGAGTTCATAATCTACGACCTCGAATTAGTTAGCATACATTCATATCTGGATTTTCCAAAGCCCAGGAAAAAAGGTTCACTACAGCTTCGGATTTATTTTTTCGAGAAAAACAATTTTCCAGGCGATTTTTGAACTGTTTCCATATCGATACCTTTTATTTCGACCGGTATCAATCGTTGTTTCCCAAGAATTTAAGTATCTGTCATTAGTGCCCGATAACTTAGGACTACTCCACCAGGTATCGCGGTGATTACTACCTTGTTCGGGCTCCAGGCTGGTGACGTTAGGTTGGTAACTTCAACGCTGATGAGGCACGGGTCATCATCATTCCAATTGGCTGGAATTTTAGCTGTGGCGTTTTTAGGGTCAAACAAAACTTTTTAGGGGATGAGGTTCCAAAAATTCCAAATTTTGTATTTTAAGAAACACCCTACTCCACATCATTCGTTTTGAGGGTAATTAACAATGCTACTTATTCCGAGTAATTAATCACAATAATTAACCTATTCAGGATAATTAACATTTTTGATTTTTATCGTCGCAAATCCACTTTATTTCTAAGTGTAGTCAATTACTTTAATTAACGTATTCGCTATAAATTATCAATCCAAAATAGTCTTTTATCATTGTTATCAATCCATTCATCTAAAATCATTAATTTTAATTGTAGACACCAAGATGGAAATCAGCGGATACAGCAGTAAGGAGATCACTGAAATTTTTTGTCCAGAGTTACTCAAGACTTCTCCGTTAGGAGCGCTATTCACTAATTCCTGTTCAACTTATCACAATTCTGTTTGGTCAAAATCTCAGACGTAGATTCTTTGGAATTTCTATCCAGAGAAAGATGACCTTGGACCAATGATCATCAAGCAAGAATTAGTGAACAGCTTTTGCACAGGGGGAAATGAGCGGAACCCTAAACCATAATCCCTTTACCCCTGGAGCAGGAGATTTCCATCTTGTTGTTTCAGTGTCTATAATTTTAATAAAATATTATCACAGCAGTGAACTCTATAGTTAACACACACTTGTACACATTTTTGTGTGAAAAAGTATGCTTGGCCATCTGCATTTTGAAAATAACAAAATAAATGGTTTCAGTGACTGTTCGCAAGGTCAACTTCAAGCACTAATCATTCAGCCAATACAGAACTAATCTAATCGCAGTTTTCTCTATGCACAACTACACATCTTTCTACATCTTCTATCTTATTCGTTTTATTTTATCGATTAACAGGAACCGGAAAAGTGATTATCTTTCAAAAATATAGTTTCTTAATTAACACGTCGATTAATTACTTTAAGAAGTGACGATATAAATCTTCTATTCTCTAAGAGGAAATCCTGTTAACAATGAAAACTACATTACTCATTTACACATAGAAGACCTTATAATATATCACGATTATCAAGCTTCATCAATCATTTAATCAACCTGAAGCTGAAATTCGTAACAGATACTTCGATCAATATTAATAATCTTGCTTTCATTTCACATTCTCTAATCTAGCATCCAATTTTTTTTTTTATTAAGGAAAATACGGCCATTCGCACGAATTCGTTGACTGGCTAACGTGTGGTAAAAACGTTTTTAATTATTCGTTCGGGTATTATAATGCATTATTTGGGTATTTAAACGCGTTAAGCAGAGACGTTGAATGTGGAAATAATGCCAAGATGGTTTTCTGCGGACTGGTGTGGTTGGCTTTAATGACGTCTATTCGGATAATTTATTCGGGTTTTAACATTTTTCGAATAACAGTCAACATCCACGATATACGTGTGTATAGTTAGTACCAGCGCACATCTATAAAATAAATCTCAGCCATGGGTCGCTGGTAGGAGGATCTATTTTTCTAAGCAATTTTCCTTTCCGACATCGCGCCGAGTGAATACAATATGAGATATGTTTAATTGAGTTCAACGTTGAAAGAAAATAACATCAGACATAAACTTTGATTCATTATCAAATACCATCACCAAAGGATGCATTAAAAAAAAAAAAATGAAAACAAAAATACTTTAAATAGACGCATACAATTCACGTGTTTAATTTATACACGATTCTCGAGAGTCTCGACTATCGACTCTCGACCTGAACAACATATAAAGAAAACATGCGGCAAAGTAAGTAATTGGATTTGTAGACCGCTAATCTCACAATTAAACATATTGCAACGGATTATTAAATTCACACTTGTATACGGGTAGAGTGATGCTTACACATAATCACCGCGAAATTGTCTATCGATCTATATTCCATACCCAAGGCCTGCAGCTTATTTTGTGCGAGGCGAAGTGTGTATTGTAGTACGGCAATGGATGTACTACTTTTTGGGTGGAATACGCACCCGATGTAAAATTTACCCTTATTTATGATAATTCTATGTGTACATCGAGCAAATAAACGCGCGAAAATGAGCCAGAAAAAATCGCTAGGGTCAGAGTGCGTCATCTAACATTCTACATATTACGGTATCAAATAGGGAAAGGGAGAAGTTAATCAAAGTATCATTCTGCTTTAATAGGAATTATAACTTCCCACCAATTTTCATAGAAAGTAAATACTCCGAAGAAGTGAAAAAAAAAAGCATCGCAATGCGTTGCTATTTGGACCTTTTGGGCCTAATTTTCGTAAAGTACAGGAAACATGCGAACTGCCCCAATTCGTGAAACAAAAATCCGAGACATTTTTCTCTTTCGTGAAAGCTATTAAATTATGTAATTCTGAAATTAAAATTTTCAAATTTACACAATATATCGCAAAAATTATTGGAGCGCAATAATTTTTAATACTCAGTACTCAATATTTGATATTTAATCAATTCATCTAGTTCATAGAATCGACTTACATTAAAAATCATAAAAAATTTTGCAAAAATTTAATAAAAATGGGAAAAATGTGCTGAAAAAATAATCACAAAGCAAGAAAAAAATTTTTTAAATGAGTAAAAATTAATTTGAAGTATGAAAAAATCATCTTAATATCAGGTAAAAATTGACGAAAATTAAGAAAAATATCAATAAAAATCATTGAAAATTGGGTAGAAATTGATAAAAATGGGTGAAAAGGAGAGAAAATTGGCCGAAAATCTCGAAAAAATTTTAAAAATTGATAAAGTTGACCAAAATTATGAAAAAAAAAAAAAAAACTAGAGATACTAGAATATCTTAAGAGCGGACTTTGTGTACAAAAAAATATAAAATACCAACATTTTGATTTTAAATAATAAAATTTCAATTTTACAAAAAAAAAAAATTATTCAATAAAATTTGAAATTTAAAATTATGAAATCTGTGTATAACAAAAAACGATGAAACATGAAAGTTTTGAAGCCATAAAATTAAATTAAAATACAAAGAAAGGAAAGATTTCCATGAAAATGCATTTCGTTGCAAAGGAAAAATTTCGATTCGGTTTCTGAAAAATAATACGTCGGTCCCTAATGGAGTATTCGATCCCAAAATCTACCATCTCAGGAGAACACCTTTATGAAGTATGAAAACCGAAATTTCATCCGGAGAATATAAAATTTCCATGGAAATAAATAAATTTCATCGATATTCTAATAATAAGTCAAATGCCCATTGAACTACACTTTTGATGACGTCATGAACGCGTTAAAAACGAAAGGGAAAAATGATTTCCATGGAAATGTATTTTGTTGCAAAGAAAATGGCCCAATTGAGACATTTTGAAAATTAATATTTCGGTTCTTAATACATCATTCGGTCCCAAAATCTACGCAGAAAATCGTTGAAAATAAAAAAACATTTAACAAAACTGGGTGAAAATTACCCAGAAATATGAAAAAATTCTATCAAAATTCAAGAAAAAATGTTGAAAAAACAAATGGGTTGAAAATCGATCTAAATTATGAAATAAATCGTTAAAAATCATCAAAATCTGTAAAAATTTGAAAAAAATGAATAAAAAGTGCCAAAAATTAATTAAAAATCAAGAAATAATGATCGAGAAAGTGAGGTAAAAATTGACAAAAATTAAGAAGAATAATCGTTGAAAATAAAGAAATAATTAACAAAACTGGTTGAAAATTAACTTGAAATATGAAAAAATTCTATCAAATATCAAGAAAAAATGTTACAAAATGGATGAAAATTAATCTAAATTATGAAAAAAAAATCGTCGGAATCAGTAAAAATTTGACAAAAACGGGTAAAAGGTACAGAAAATTAGCCAAATTCAAGAAAAAATGTTGAAAAAAAAATGGGTTGAAAATCGATCAAAAATATGAAATAAATCGTTAAAAATCATCAAAATCTGTAAAAATTTAATAAAAATGGATAAAAAGTGCCAAAAATTAATTAAAAATCATGAAATAATAATCAAGAAGGTGAGGTAAAAATTGATAAAAATTAAGAACAATAATCGTTGAAAATCATCGAAAATCATATAGAAATGTTAAAAAATGAGTGAAAATTATCCTACAGTATGAAAAAATCGACGAAATTTCCTAAAAATTGGGTACAAATTGGTAAATATGAGTAAAAAACGCATGAAATCGATCAAAAATCTTGTAAAAATGTCGAACAATAAGTAAAAAAATTGACCTAAATACAACGAAAATCATCGATAATCGGAAAATCGTTGAAAATTGGGAAAAATCAACAAAAATCATGTAAAAATGTTGGAAAATTGGGGAAAAATCAACAAAAATTAGGTAAAAGTGTAGAAAATTGATCGCAATGCAAGAAAAATTTTGAAAAATGGATGAAAAGTATACCCAAGATGTGAAAAAATGGTGGAATATTAGATGAAAATTGACAAAGTTGGGAAAGTAAATACAAAAAATTGACCTATATTATGAAAAGAATCGTTTAAAAATGAAGATGACTCAGCTTGGAAAAATTATTCACTATTAGGTCATCTTAAAAACACATTAGTAAACCAAATATCGACAAAATATCTATCTACAAGTACATCTTCATGTCATAAAAATGATCGCATTTTTGTCCAAAAGACAACACGGTTGAAAAGTATCGTCATTTTAAAATTCCCAGAAATAGGTTTTTGTGTATAATAAAAAAAGCAAAAGAAATGGACTGATTGAAAAAATCCATACCCGGGTGGTAAGAATCGTTTCCTCGCGATAAGTTACATATATATTTTATTTGTTTTTACAAAAGCAAAACAAGTGTTATACTTTTTCGAAGCGTGCAACTACGTATTAAAAAAATATCGCTTTCAGTCTTTTTTTTTTTTTTTTAGCTGATCGGTTTCTATTGTAAAATTGTTTAGGCGCAGTAAAACCAGTTCTTCGGACTAATACGAAAGAAACGTTGTACACGTTTTTTTTTTCTCTCATTTCTTTTGAATGGTGCAATTTCTATTCGAGCATAAAGGCCAAGGGACCATTACGATATCGATATTGACCTTAATTTTATTGGAGACGATGCCGATATCTCAACTAATGGTGTGTGGTTAGCTGCATAATAATAATGTAACAACAGAGAAACGTATACAAGGAAGCAGCACTACATCTAGATAGAATACAAATTTCTCCGAAACGCTACGTATAGTAAAGTACGAGCGCACAAAGTACACTACCTTCGTACCAAACGCGTATACAAAGGTTAAAAAAAAAAAGGTCCAGCGATGTTATTATTATTATTTTTTTTTTACCATCATCGAGAAGCTACAGGAAAAGAAAGACCTATAACCTTTAACAATGTGTATTTCTCGTTTTCGAACGAAGGAAAAAAAATACACGTAGCAAAAAATTGCCATAGTTGGATGGTAAAATGGACGTCGCGTCGTCTATCGAGGCAACGTACCTATAACTTATTTTACCTTATTCGAGACATTATTTTGATAATAGCAACGTGTACCACATTGACTAAATATACAAGCGAAAAAGATACGAGTACATTTTGGTCTACATAAAGTATATTAAAAGGTAATTCGCTTTTTCCGACTTATAATCGATATCTACCCACCTTGCCACCTTCACTCGTAGACCAATACGTATGTACGATGGGCAAAAATTATAATTTTTTCTTTCGCTCGCTTCTAAATTCGTGATACGCGTAAGGCTGCTAGCATTTTGGTGGAAAAAATCCACCAAAATGTTTGCTTCGATTTAGATATCACGATAGCGTGGAAAAAGTTGCATGTGTGAGTGACGCGAGTGAATTTTTTTCGCCGACATACTCGGCTCTTTTTATTCGGCTCCGGGGGGTTGGAAAAAAATCATACTTAACGTTCAAATATAGTGTAATCAGCTACGACGCCGAGCCAGTTAAAAATAATTCACGAGTGTCTAAAAAAAAAGAAAGGGGGAAAAAAATGGTAAAGCGGTACTAAATCATCACGTCCACCGTATCACTTTATTCATAATACGATGAGCGAGCAAATGATGACGAGCGAGTTGGATTTTTTTTTTTTTCTTTTCAAACCGTCATTTTTGGCTACCTACCTGTCTACCACCTCCTACGTAATACCAAAGTAGGTACATATACATATCATATTCTAGCGAACGAAAGTTAAACTAACTTTTTACGTTTTTTTTTTTATTCTTTTCTCTAATCCCCCTTTTTTTTTCTTCTTTTTCTTCTTTTTCATCATTAAACGTTTAATTTCACGAAAACAGGCACGCGAACTTGGAAATAAAAATTTTCCCAAACACGAACCCAACGCATTGAGGAGGTACTTTAGAAGGATCGAAGGCTTTAGGGGGTTCAATACATGTATACCTAGCAGTATATGTGTATACAAATACGAATCTAGAGGATCGACATGATGACGATGCTACCAGCAATAGGTATAGGTACCTACCAACCTACATATATCTGGCCCCCTTAATCAGCTGTCGCATTAATATAGGATCGCGAACGCGCGCCCACAGTTCGGCTATAAATTAATGATGCCATTGAGAAAAATTTTCCAAAGAACAAAGCGTCTCGTCGAACAGTGTACAAAGTTGACCCTCAGAATAATACATCGATGGTCGTTGTCGTTGTGTGCACTGCACTGTACTGTACTATACGGTACCTATACATAAATATATATATATTACGTACATACAAACATACGTACATAATACATTCATCCATATACGTACACACATCGGCTGCGAGAGTATGAGACAGGCATTTGGAATGGCAGGGCGTGGGTAGGCCAACCAAACAGTACATAGGCGATGGAAAAAAAAGATTAGTATTAGTTGTACGCGTATATGCGGATCGTTTTTCGGATTAGAAACTATTTAATACATAATAGTACGAGGGGGAAAGGGGTACAGTGCGGAGTGGCGATTTGCATCCCCCAGTATGATGGCGATGATGGTGGCGTGGACAAAGCTGACAATAAATAAAAGTCCGCGAGGCGACCGACGTCCCTGCCTTTCTTGCCTAGGTTGGTTTCTCTGTGCACGTTACAAATGCCGAGTGTGTGTGATCGGGTTAAAAACTTGGGCCACGTTTTCCAATCGTACACTACGAGCGGAAAATCGCTTTTATACGGTGAAGAAAAAAAGTACGTAAAACAGAACCGAATGCTATACGAATAAAAAAAAAAAAAATGCAACGTACCGTAGCCGATATAATTTATCGCTACAACGTGCTTTCGATTGTTACTACATTCTTACGTGCAATTACGAAAATATGCATCATAGAAGCATATTTACGTATGGTAGTAGGTAGCTACTAGCTACATACATAAGCTACTATAATAATTCACACATTCGATAAAGACATAATCGTACCTTCAACGTCGTCGTCGTCGTCATCGTCAAAATTCGCGGCTTCTCATTTCGCATGCTTTATTATTATGTTGGCGAATTAAAACGTATAATTGGAGATTAGTGTAAGGAATTAGGAGGGGGTCTGCTTACATAGTAGCGTAGGACTAGGAATACAGCAGTAAGCAGCCAACCAACGGGTATAAAGACTCTTGTGTGTACGTTGAATTTATAGCTCTATGTATAACTGTGCATGTTGTTAATATCGTCAAGGGACACGGTACATGTGCATAAATTTGAACCCAATGGGGAAGTAGCGCTAAATGCGATGAAAATTGAAACTATATACGATGCATAATATGTACCGTACGTAGGTACTATGAATGTAGTAGATACGTAGATGTGTTGGAGCTCGCACAGAAGCGGACGTTGATTCGGGTCCCCCTTTATGAATTCAATATGATACCCAATACTATATAATATAATATACTGCACGTACTGCTAGAGTGCTTCGTATATACGTACAGTATTATGTACAAGAGATAACCATCAATGGGCCGGTAATTGCTTCTATAAGGTTTGATTTTCAATGGCGGAAGAGGTTGAATTTTAGTAATTTTCCCCGTTCGTATTATATTCTATATGCTGAAGACTGTTACGAGTGAGCCAATGAAATATAAGTAAAGAGGATGAACATGGAGTGCCATTTACATGTAGTGTCGATGTTCACAGGAGTGTAATATATATTTTGTGCCTTTTTATGTTTCGCTTGCACATATATTGGTATTCGATGAGAGCGTGATGAAGACGAGAGAATGTAGAAAATTGATGATTTTTTTTTTTTTTTTGGTAAGTACCCAAAATACTTAGATACGTAAGTACCACGTATCTAGGTCTAGGTACTTGTGCAAAAGATGTAGCGATAGTGTTTTATAAATGGGTCTTTAGGATGATGATTGGACTTGATAGGCGTATTAAACAGTAGAATGTTGGATAACCAAAAAAAAAAAAAAAAAAAAATGATACCGTTTTAAAAGTTATTGAAGGTTGTATCATAATACTTTCGTCTTGAGTAGGTATAAAATTCACTAAAAAAAAAATTCCTTAAAATAGTGAAACTTTAACCTTCAATAACTTTTAAAC